>PISX010029787.1:0-19570 GCA_004024625.1 Mellivora capensis | reverse complement strand
ATCACTAAATCCTACCGCTGAATCTAACAGTGTAGTATATGTTAAGCAACTATAATTTAAATAAAATCATGAAAGAAAAAAATAATTAATTAAATGAATGCATAAAGAAGATGTTGTATATTCTTAGGTATATTATTGTTTTTGGTGCAATTGTAATTGGGACTGATTCCTTAACTTCTCTTTCTTCTGCTTCATTATTGTTGTTTAGAAATGTGAAATTCCTGTAGGTTGATTCTGTATCCTGCAACTTCATGGAACTATGTATCCTTTCTAGTGTTTTTTCTTTGGCTGTTTGTTTGTTTTGCTGTTGTTGTTCTTGGATTCTTTCAGGTTTTCTATGTAGAATATCAAAGAGTGAAGTTTTGTCTTCTTTCATGTCAATACAGATGCTTTTTTTTTCTTTTTGTTACCTCATTGTTGTGGCTAGGACATCTTAAACAACTAGATGAAAGACCTCTACTATGAAAATGAAATGGAAGATGACACAAGGAAATGGAAAGACATTTCATCCTCATGGGCTGGAAGAACAAATATTGTTAAAATATCTATACTAGCCTGGGGTGCCTGGGTGGGTCATTCGGTTAAGGGTCCAACTCTTGATTTTGTCTCAGGTCCTGATCTCCGGGTTGTGAGATTAAGACCCATGTCAAGCTCTGTGCTGGGCATGGAGCCTGCTGAAAATTCTCTTTTCCCCCTGCCCCTACGTTCTCTCTCTCTCTCTCTCTCTCTCCCTCTCTCTCTCTCTCTCTCTCCATCTCCCTCACCCTCTCTCCCTCTTAGAAATAAGAAAAATCTATGCTATCCAAAGCAATCTACACTTTTAATGCAATCCCTATCAAAATGCCACCAGTATTTTCCACAGAGCTAGAACGAACAATCCTCAAATTTGTAAGGAAACACAAAAGACCCCACATACTTAAAGAAACCTTGTAAAAGAAAAACAAATCTGGAGGCACCGCAATTCCAGAGATCAAGTTATAGTGCAAGCCTGTAGTAATCAAAAAGTATGTAATTGGCACAAAATAGACACATAGTTCAATGGAATGGAATAGAAAACCCAGAAATGGACCCAAAATTATATGGTAAATTAATCTTTGGTGAAGCAGAAAATAATATCCATTGGGGGAAAAAAGGGCACGCTCTTCAACAAATGATGTTGGGAAAACTGGACATCAACATGCAAAAGAAAGAAACTGAACCACTTTCTTACACCATACCCAAAAATAAATTCAAACTGGATGAAAGATATAAATGTGAGACCATAAATTCCTAGAGGAGAACTCAGGCAGTGATGTCTTTGACATTGGCTGTAGCAACTTCTTTCTAGACATGTGCCGTGAGGCAAGGAAAACAAAAACAAAAATAAACTATTGGGACTTCATCCAAATAAAAAGCCTCTGCACAGTGAGAGAAGCAATCAACAGAATTAAAAGGCAATTTATGGAACAGGAGAGGATATTTGCAAATGACATGTCCGATAAAGGGTGAATATCCAAAATCTGTAAAGAACTTTTCAAGCACAACACCCAGAAGACAAATAATCCAGTTAAGAAATGAGCAGAACACAGGAACGAGCAAATGAGCAAAGGAGAAAATTTTTTTTCCAAGGAAGAAATCCATATGCCCAAGAGACACATGCAAAGATGCTCAACAATACACATCATCAGGAAAATACAAATGAAAACTACAATGGCATATCACCTCACACCTGTCAGAATGCCTAAAATCAACAACACAAAAAACGACTGGTATTGGTGAAGGTGTGGCAAAAGGGGAAGCCTCTTGTACTATTGGTTGGAATGTATACTGGTGCAGGTACTCTGTAAAACAATATGGAGGTTGCTGAAACAGTTAAAAATGTCAAAATCATCCCTGTGATCCAGCAATTGCATTACTAAGTATTTACCCAAAGAGTTCAAAAATCCTAATTCAAAGGGATCTCTGTGCTTGGATGTTTGTCACAGCATTATCCACAATCGACAAATTATGGAAGCACCCCAAATGTCTGTTGACTGAGGAATGGATAAAGAAGCAGTGGTATATCTATCTATAGGTATATATACCTATATATCTATATCTATAGATATCTATATCTATCTCCACAATGTAGAATATTATTCAGCGATAAAAAATAATAAAATATTTCCATTTGCAAGAACATGGATGGAACTAGAACATATTAGGTTAAGTGAAGTAAATTTTTTCAGAAAAAGACAAATACTATATGATTTCACCAGTATGGGGAAATTTAACAAACAAATGAGCCAGGGAGGAAAGAAAAAGAACAAAGAGACAGAGAGGCAAACCAAAAAAGCATACTCTTATCTATAGAGGAACAAACTGATGTTACCAGAGGGAGGTGGACGGAGGAATGGGTTAAATAGTTGATGGGGATTAAGGAGTGCACTTGTGATGAACACCTGGTGTGGTATGAAAGTGCTGAATCACTGTATTATACATCTGAAACTAATATTGCACTGTATGCTAACTACTTGGAACTTAAATTACAACTTTTACAAACAAACAAACAATAAAGTATATTTAGGCCCCCCTCCAGAAAAGAGGAAAAAATGTTATGCAGAGATAATGCAATATTACCCAACCATGAAAAGGGATGAGACCTTCTCATTTGTGACAACATGGATGGACCTAGAGGATATTTATGTTAAACGGATTAATCAGCCAGAGAAAGACAAATGACATATGATTTAACTTATACGTGGAATCTAGGAAACAAAATAAATGAACAAGCAAGCAAACAGACACAACTAGAAAAAGACTCATACATACAGAAAACAGACTTGTGGTTGCTGGGGATTGGGGTAGTGGGAAGGTGACTGAAAAAGGTGAAGGAGATTAATTGGCACGAACTTCCAGTTATAAAATAAAGAAGTCACAAACATAGAAAATGCATCATGGGGATACAGTCAACAATACTGTAATAATGTTTAATGGTACCAGATGATAAGTATACTCATTGTGATGAGTATTGTATAAAGCATACAATTGTGCAGTCACTATATTGTGCTCCTGAAACTATTATAGTAGTGTGTGTCACACATAGCCTTTATTTTGTTTGAAGAGAAATCCTTCTAAATCTAGTTTGTTAAGAATTTTTTATCATGAAAGGGTGCTGAATTTCAACAAATGCTTTTGTTGTATTTATTGGCATAATTATGTGATTTTCATTTTTCATTCTGTTAATGTGATGCATCCCATTAACTGATTGGTGTAAGATGAACCATCCTTGCCCTCCAGAGATAAATCTCCCTTAGTCATACTGTATGATCCTTTTCATGTGCTGCTGAGCTTCATTGGCTAGTATTTTGTTGAGGATTTTTGCATCTATGTACATCCGGGATAGTGGTCAGTATATTTATTTTCTCATAGTGCTTTTGGTGTCAGCGCAAAGCTGACCTCAAAAAATGAGTTTCAAAGTGGTTCCTAATCTCCACTTTTAGAGGAGTTTTAGAAGAATGGGTATTAATTTTTCTTTAAATGTTTTGTGGAATTCCACAGTGAAGTCATATTTTTCTCGGCTTCATTGTTGGATGTCCGCCACACACCAGTTTACTGGGGTATAATTAACACATTAAAAATGCATATATTTAAGGTGTAAGACGTGATGGTTTGATATGCATATACGTGGTGAAAAGATTACCATGGATAAGCTAATTAGCACACCTATCACCTCACATCATTATCTCTTTTCAGTATGGTGAGAACGTGCAAAGTATATTCTAGGAAATTTCAATGTTACTAACTCTGGTCGGTATGCTGTACATTACATCCATAGAACATATTTATCATATAATTGAAAATTTATACCCTTTGACCAATTACTGCCTCTTTCCCCTATTCTTCTGCCCAGTGCCTGGTAACTGTTTTTTCTATTCTCTGATTCTATGAGTACCACCTTTTATGATTGCACATTTAAGTGAAATCATGTATTATTTATCTTTATATGGCTATTTTCACTTAGCATAATATCCTCCAGGTTACAGTCATTATATCCTATTGATAAATGGACACCCTTATAAGTATATAAGGGCCTTCCTTCTCTGTCTCTTGTACCTGATTTTGACTGAAAGTCTGTTTTAGCTGATAAAAGGATACCCACTCCTGCTCTCTTTGGATTTCCATTTGCATTTGTCTATCCCTTCACTTTCAGACTGTGTCTGTTCCTAAAGTTGGAATACTGTTGAAACTTTATTTAGTTTTTAATTAACATATAACGTATTTTTTTTTCAGGAGTACAGGTCTGTGATTCATCAGTCTTACACAATTCACATCACTCAGTATATCACAGACTCTCTCCAGTGTCTGTCACCCAGCCATCCCATCGCTCCCACCCCCCTCCATTCCAGCAACCTTCAATTTGTTTCCTGAGATTAAGAGTCTCTTATGATTTATCTCCCTCTCTGGTTTCATCTCATTTAATTTTTCCATCCCTTCCACTATGATCCTCTGTCTTATTTCCCAAATTCCTCATAGCAATGAGATCATATGATAATTGTCTTTCTCTGACTGATGAATTTTTCTTAGCATAAGACCCTCTAGTTCCATCCACATCACTACAAATGGCAAGATTTTTTGTTGTTGTTGTTTTTTCTTTTTAATAGCTGCAAGATATATATATATAGATAGATATATAGATATCTATATATATATCTATATTCACATCTTCTTTATCCATTCATCTGTTGATGGACATCTAAGCTCTTTCCATAGTGTCGTTATTGTGGACATTGCTGCTATAAACATTTGGGTGCACGTACCCTTTTGCATCAGTACATGTCTATATTTAGGGTAACTACCCAGTAGGGCAGTTGCTGAGTAGTAGGGTAGCTGTATTTTCAACTTTTTTAGGAGCCTCCATACTGTTTTCCAGAGTGGCCACACCAGCTTGCATTCCCACCAACAGTGTAGGAGGGTTCCCCTTTCTCCACATCTTTGCCAACACCTGTCATTTTCTGACTGGTTAATTTTAGCCATTCTGACTGGTGTGAGGTGGTATCTCACTGTGGTTTTGATTTGTTTCCCTGATGCCGAGTGATGTTGAGCACTTTTTCATGTGTCTGTTGTGCATTTGGATGTCTTCTTTGCAGAAACATCTGTTCATGCCATCTGCCCATTTCTTGGTTGGATTATCTGTTCTTTGGGTGTCGAGTTTGATAAGTTCTTTATAGATCACAACCAACACCAATGAAATACAAACACTTATAAGAACATATTATGAGCAACTATATGTCAGCAAACGTGACAGTCTGGAAGAAACGGATGCATTCCTAGAGATGTATAAACTACCAATACTGAACCAGGAAGAAATAGAAAACCTGAAAAGACCCATTACCAGTAAGGAGATTGAAGCAGTCATTAAAACTCTCCCAACCAACAAGAGCCTAGAGCCAGATGGCTTCCCAGGGGAATTCTACCAAACATTTAAAGAAGAAGTAATACCTATTCTCCTGAAACCTTTCCAAAAAAAACAGAAATGGAAGGAAAACTTCCACACTCATTTTATGAGGCCAGCATTATCTTGATCCGCCGACCAGAAAAAGACCCAACAAAAAAAGAGAGTTACAGACCAATATCCCTGATGAACACAGATGCAAAAATTCTCACTGAAACACTAGCCAATAGGATCCAATGGTACATTAAAAGGATTATTCACCACAGCTAAGCAGGATTTATTCCTGGGATGCAAGGTTGGCTCAACATCTGCAAATCAATCAATGTGATGCAGTACATTAATAAAAGAAACAACAAGAACCATTAACTTTATTTTTCTGTCTTCCAAGATTCATTGCTTATGCACTGCATCCAGTGCTCCATGCAATACGTGCCCACCTTAATACCCACCACGAAGCTCATCCATCCCCCTCCCCACCTCCCCTATAAAACCCTCAGTTTGTTTCTAAGAGTACACAGTCTCTCACAATGTGGATGAATGGATTAAAAAGACTCATATATCTTTTAATTCATTCACCCACATTATGTCTTTTGATTGGACAATATAATCCATTTAACTTTACTGTAAGTATTGAGAATTAAGCTCTTTCCATTGACATTTTTTCATTGTTTTCTGTTTTCTGACATCCCATCTGCTCTTGCTGTCTCCCTCTTTGGCTTTGGTAGTCATACACTGTAATAACTTTTTCTTTATCTTCTGTATATCTACTAGACTTTTTTCTTCTGTAGTTAACATGAGGCCCGCTTCAAACATCTTATAACAGTCTGTTTTAAGCTGATAACAACTTACCTCCAATAGCATAAAATAGAACTAAATTTTACTTCTTTCCCCACATTTCCTACTCTTGATATCACACTTTTTATCTTTTTATATTGAGCATCCATTAACAAACTATTTTACATCTGGTTATTTTTAACACTGTTGTCTTTTAACTTTTATCCTAGAGATAAATGTGATGTATGCACCATAGTTAAACTATCAGACTATTTTTAATTTTACTATATATTTTAACTTACCAGTGACTTTTATACACTTATATTTTCATAATTTTTAATACTTTTTATGTATTGTAGTTTTTGTTTTTACTTAACATCTTTTCATTTCAATGTGAAGAACTGACTTTAGTGTTTCTCATAATGCAGACCTATCGTGGTGAAATCCCTCAGCTTTTGTTTGTCTAGGAAAGTCTTTATCTCTCCTCATGCCTGAAGGACAGTATTTCTAGGTATAGCATTCTTGGTTGGCAGGGTTTTTTTTTTAAGATTTTATTTTTTTTATTTTATTTTTTTTCCAATTTCTTCTCAGTGTTCCAGAATTTGTTGTTTATGCACCACACCCAGTGCTCCATGCAATACGTGCCCTCCATAATACCCACCACCTGGCTCACCCAACCCCCCACACCTTCCCCTCCAAAACCCTCAGATTGTTTCTCAGAGTCCACAGTCTCTCATGGTCCGTCTCTCCCTCCAATTTCCTCCAACTCACTTCTCCTCTCCATATCCCCATGTCCTCCATGTTATTCCTTATGGTTGGCAGTTTTTCAACTTATTTTTTTTAAGGTTTTTATTTATTTATTTGACAGAGAGAGAGAGATCACAAGTAGGCAGGGAGGCAGGCAGAGAGAGGAGAAAGCAGGCTCTCTGCAGAGCAGAGAGCCCGAAGCGGGGCTCGATCCCAGGACCCTGGGATCATGACCTAAGCCGAAGGCAGAGGCCTAAACCCACTGAGCCACCCAGGCACCCCAGTTTTTCAATTTATATATCATCTTTTTTTCTTCTTTTTTTGTGTATATCATCCTATTCTCTCCTGATCTTCAAGGTTTCTGCTAAGAAATCTGCTGATGGACTTTTGTGGTTTCCCTAGCATATGATGAATTATTTTTACCTTAGTTTATTTTTTTTAATTTCATCTTTTTAAATTCAATATCTCAGATAATCTTATTTGGGTTGATTGTACTTGGGGTTCTCTGAGCTTCATGTACCTGGATGTCCATATCTATCCATATATTCTGGACGTTTGAACTATTATTTCTATAAATAAGCTTGCTGACACCACCTCATTCTCTTTTTTACCTCCCATAATGAAAATACCCGTCCACTTGGTGGTGTCCCACAATTTATGGAGGCTTCCTTCACTTTTTCATTTTTCATTTTTTTCTTTTCTTCATTCCTTTAACCAACTAATTTCATCCCTTCCAGCTGTCCCTTTGTTTTGTGTTATGCTCTTTGCCAATGAAGCACTGCACTGATTTTATTTTTCGTTTTAATTCTGTCCATGTATTCTTAAAGTCTAGTATTTGTGTTTGATTCTTTTTATGCTTTCTATTTCTTCCTTGAAAATCTCAGTTTGTTCATGCATTCTTATCATGATTTCATGTAATTATCTACCTGCATTATTTTTTCCATTCCATTCAGGGGCTTTTTAGTGGTTATTTTGAATTATATGTCGGGAAGTTCATAGATCTTCATTTTTTTGAGACCATTTACTGGGCCTTTATGATTTTTCCCTTGGTAATGTCTTATATGTCTGATTCTTTATAATCCATGTCATTGATATCTGATTATTTGAAGGAGAAAACACTTCTGTCAGGTAGAGGTCTTGCCTTATTAGTTCCCTGGGCTGATGATATTACCTCTGGAATCACAGTTGTGTTGTTTCTGAGTCATGAGGTTGTTGCTGCATCTGCAGCAGGTTCTAATTTTGCAGGCTTCTTGCCAGAGACTCAGGCAGGCATAAATATTGTGTGGTCCCTAGGTGGACTGGAGCACCCCTAGGACTTTGTTCACTAGGGTGGCACCATGACAAGTGTTCACCTCAGGGCCTGAGGCTGGGTCTTTTGACTGTGGGCTTATCACCAGATGACCAGACAGGTGTGGCTCCCATCACATCCTTGGACAGGCTAGGAGAGGCTGGTACCTCGTTACAGGGCCATTTAAGGATCTGTAGTCAGATTGAGTTGAGTGGGTTTACCTTCAGGGGTCCTTGAACTGCAGCCATGAGGGGCTAGACCTGGGTCACAGTCCGCTTCAGGTTACACTGCTAGGCCCAAGGTCTTCTGGCTTATTACCATAGACACTAGTGAGCATGACTCCTCTCAGGACCCCTGGTTTATGGTGCTGGTGGCAGTACCAATAACAAACAGGGCCATAGCTGAGTCTACAAGGGTATGCAGCTATTTCCAGATCAGTAAGCAACCTCATAGTTAGAATTTCAGACAGCTGGGGGCAGGTCTGACTTCTCAAAGTAGGTCTCCTTGGTCTTGGGCTCTACCCGAACTTTACAGTCTCCTTCTTTTATGCCAAATCTCTCACAAATGCACTTTTCTCCCTGACTGCCTGTCAAATTTCTGTTGCTGAGGGAGGATATAAACAGACGTCTTCCTATTCTAGCTAATGTCACTGTGTTGGCAAGTTTTTGAGTGTTGATTCAGTCTCTTTACTTGTGATAGTTCTGTTCAGATATGTTATCTCTCCCTGATTCAGCCTTGGTAAGTTGTATGTTTCTATCATAGTTCATAGTAGAGTAGTCTTTGTTGATCCTTTACATTTCTATGGCATCAGTTGTAATGTGTCCTCTTTCATTTCTCATTTTATTTGAGTCTTCTTTGTTGTTGTTGCTGCTGCTGCTGCTGCTGCTGCTGCTGTTAGTCTACCTAAGAGTGTGTCAATTTGCCCTACTCTTCAAAAGAGGAAAAATTCGTTTCATTGACTTTTTTCTTTTGCTTTTCTAGTTTCCCTTTTTCATCTCTGCTTTAATGTTTCCTTTCTTCTTATAACCTTGGGATTAATTTGTTCTTCTTTTTGTAGTTCTGTGTGGTGTAAATTCAGGTTGTTTCCTTGACATTTCTCTTATTTTTAAATGTAGACGTTTATTGTTATAAACCACCTTCTTAGAACTTCTGTCATTTTGGGTGCCTAGATGGCTGAGTCATTAAGCATCTGCCTTCGGCTCAGATCATGATCCCAGAGTCTTGGGATCAAATCCCACATCAGGCACCCTGCTCAGTGAGAAGTCTTCTCCTCCCTCTACCACTCCCCCCTGCTCCAGCTCTCTCTCACCTTCTCTCTCTCTCAGATACATAAATAAAATATTTTTAAAAATAACTTTTGTCATTTCATTTCATTTCATCTTACTTTACTGTATTTTATTTTAATTCTAGTATAGTTCACATACAATGTTCTATAAGTTTCAGTTTTACAATACAGTGATTCAGCAATTCCATACACCACCCAGGGCTCATCACGACAAGTGCACGCCTTAATCCCCATTACCTATTTCACCCATCTTCCCACCCACTTTCCTTCTGGTAAGCATCAGTTTGTTCTCTATAGTCTGTTTCAGCTTCTTGGTTTCTCTCTCTCATTTTTTTCCCTCTGCTCATTTTTTTCTTTCTTAAATTCCACATATGAGTGAAATCATATATTATTTGTCTTCCTCTGACTGACTGATTTCACTTAACATCATAATCCCTAGACCCATCCAAGTTGTTGCAAATGGCAAGAACTTATTTTGCAACATTTGGTAAGTTTTTGGTATGTTGTGTTTCCATTTGTTTGTTTCAGTATTTTTTTTTATTTTCCTTTTGATTTCTTTTTAGACTCATTGGTGGTAAAGGAGTATGTTGCTTAACTTCTGCATATCTGTGAGTTTTCCACTAATCCTCCTGTTGTTGATTACTAGTTTAAATCCTTTGTGGTCACAAAACATACTTGGTATGATTTTCCTCTTTAAAATTTTTAAGACTTGCTATTTGACCTAACATGTGACGTGTTCTGTAAATATTTTCTCTTTGAGAAGAATTTATGCTCTCCTGTTGTCTTGTGGAATATTCTTTGTGTTCTCTTAGGTCCATTTGTTCTTTCTGGATTGATTTTCTCACTGGCTAGCCTATCCATTGTTGAAGGTGGGAATTACTTGTCGAGCATAAAGAATAAAATGGAGGACACTGGGAGAAGGAGAGGAGAAGTGAGTTGGGAGAAATCGGAAGGGGAGATGAACCATGAGAGACTGTGGACTCTGAGAAACAAACAGAGGGTTTTGGAGGGGAAGGGGTGGGAAGTTGGGTGAGACTGATGGTGGGTATTAAGGAAGGTACGTATTACATGGAGCACTGGGTGTGATGCATAAACAATGAACCTTGGAACATTGAAAAAATAAAATAAAGTTTTAAAAAAGTGAGAAATTGAAATTTTCTACTATTATTGTAATGGTATCTATTTCCTCTTTCAGATATGTCAGTGTGTGCTTTGTATATTTAGGTACTCTAACATAAAATATATGAGTGCATATGCATTTTTAATTATTGTGTTTTCCTGATAAATTATCCCATTTTTTTCATTACATAATGATCTTTTTGTGTCTCTTATCATCATTTTTGACCTAAAGACTAATTTGTTTCACATAATTGAAATCACCTCTGGTCTCTTTTGTTTACCATTTGCATGGAATATCTTTTCCAATCCCTACCCTTTCAGCTTCCATGTGTTCTTAAATCTAAAATGGGTCTCTAGGCAACATACAATGAGATCTTGTGGAATTTGTTTGTTTGTTTGTTTTATGATTTTTATCCATTCCATGATCTATGTGTTTCTTTGGGCATTTAACAATTTAGAATTGAAGTTAGTATTCATAAGGATTTAGAATTGTCACTTTGTTAGTGGTTTTCCATCAAACTTGTAGTTCTGAGGGGAGGAGTCAAGATGGCGGAGGAGTAGCAGGCTGAGATGACATCAGGTAGCAGGAGTTCAGTTAGATAGTTATCAAACCATTCCAAACACCTACAAATCCAACAGGAGATTGAAGAGAAGAATAGCAGCAATTCTAGAAACAGAAAATCAACCACTTTCTGAAAGGTAGGACCGTGCAGAAATGAATCCGAAGCAATGGGAAGATAGACCATGGGGGGTGGTGCCAGTTCCCAGGAAGCGGTAGAGCAACAGAGCACAAAATTAAAACTTTAAAAGTCTGTTCCACTGAGGCACATCACTCCAGAGGCTAAGCGGGTGTGGAGCCCTCGCAGGGACAGCGTAGTCTCAGGTCCCGTGGGGTCACAGAAGGATTGGGGTGCCTGAGTGTAGCAGAGCTTGCAGGTAGTAGACAGGGAAGCTGGCTACAGAGACGGAACAGAGGAGTGAGCTCCTTGCTCGGGGTTACCTTAAACTGTGATCCGGGGCACATTTAGGCCACTACTCTTTGAGCTTGGTTTGGAGACTCCAAATGGAGCTGTGTGCCAGAAACAGACATGCTCGGTCACAAGCCGGGTGAACTCGAAGCATGGCTGGAGACAAGGGAGACGGGAGTGATTGAGCACTTTTCTCTAAATGTACACTGAGGAGTGGGGCCCCAAGCTCTTGGTTTCTCCAGGCTGGAGATTGGGAGGCTGACATTTTCATTCCCATCCTCCAGAGCTCCATGGAAATTGTTCAGGGAATGAAAGCTCCCAAGAGCAAACTGGAACAGATTACTTAGCCCAGACTCTGTCAAGGTCCGTGCAATTCCACGTCGGGTGAAGACACTTGAGAATCAATACAACAGGCTCCTCCCCCAGAAGATCAGCAAGAATTCCAGCCAAGACCAAGCTCATTGATCAAGAATAGCGGGATTCCAGAAGAGGGGAAATCAAAGCATGGAATTCATGGCTTTCTCCCCATGATCCTTTAGTCTATCAAAGTTAGTTAAATTTTTTTAATTTTATTTTTTCGTATTTTTTTTAACTTTTACTCTTTCAACTTTTTTTTTAACTTGTTTATCTCAACAATACCTTTCTTAAAAAAAACAACTTTGAACTTTACTATTATAGTCATATTTTATCCTTCATTGTATCTATCTTTGTCTTTTGTATACACATAGGGTTGTTTCTTCTAAAAAATTTTTGGATACATCTTTATCTAATAGATCAAAATATAGCCTAAATCTAGCACCGGGCTTTATTGTAGTCTTCAGCCTGAGCAAATTCTCTCCACTTTCTTTTTCTTCTTTTACCAACCAAATTATCTTATCAACTCCTATTTTAGAATTTTTAAAATTTTCATATTTACAGTCATATTCCATACATTCATCGTGTTTACCCTTTCTTTGTATATATATATATATATATATATATATATATATATACTATTCACCAGTCTAATATATATATTTTCTTATTCCTTTCCTTTTTTTAAATTTTTTGAACTTCTTTTTACCCCCTTTCTTCTCCCCATGATTTGGGGTCTCTTCTGATTTGGTTATGGACATGTTTCTGGTGTCTTTGCCACCCTTTTAGTATTTTATTCTCTCATTCATATATTCTTATCTGGATAAAATGACAAGGCAGAAAAACTGATCACACACACACACACACACACAAAGAACAAGAGGCAGTACCAAAGGATAGGGACCTAATCAATATGGGCATTGGTAATATGTCAGATCTAGAGTTCAGAATGACGATTCTCAAGGTGCTATCTGAGCTTGAAAAAGGCATCGAAGATATTAGAGAAACGCTGTCTGGAGAAATAAAAGCCCTTTCTGGAGAAATCTAGCCAAGCTGAGATTTTAAAAAAAGCTATTAATGAGGTACAGTAAAAAATGGAGGTTCTTACTGTTAGGATAAATGAGGCAGAAGAGAGATTTAGTATTATAGAAGACCAATTGACAGAAAATAAAGAAGCTGAATGAAAGAGAGACAAACAACTACTGGATCACGAGGGGAGAATTCGAGAGATAAGTGATACCATAAGACTAAACAATATTAGAATAATTGGGGTTCCAGAAGAAGAATAAAGAGAGAGGGGAGCAGAAGGTATATTGGAGAGAATTATTGTAGAGAATTTCCCTAATATGGCAAAGGGAACAAGCATCAAAATCCAGGAGGTGCAGAGAACCCCCCTCAAAATCAATAAGAATAGGTCTACACCCCATCATATAATATTAAAACTTACAAGTCCTAGTGACAAAGAGAAAATCCTGAAAGCAGCCTGGGACAAGAAGTCTGTAAACATACAATGGCAAAAATATTAGATTGGCAGTAGACTTATCCAAAGAGACCTGACAGGCCGGAAAGAACTGGCATGATATATTCAGAGTGCTAAATGATAAAAAAAAAAAAAAAATGGATCCAAGAATACTATATCCAGCTAGGCTGTCATGGAAAATAGAAGGAGAGATTAAAAACTTCCAGGACAAACAAAAACTAAAGGAGTTTGTAAACACCAAAACAAATCTATTGTAAATAATGAAAGGGTCTCTCTAAGCAAAGAGAGAGCCTAAAAGTAGTAGACCAGAAAGGAACAGAGACAATATACATTAACAGTCACCTGACAGGCAAAACAATGGCACTAAATTCATCTCTCTCAGTAGTTACCCTGAATGTAAATGGGCTAAATGCCCCAATCAACAGACACAGGGTATCAGAATGGATTAAAGAACAAAACCCATCAATATGCTGTCTACAAGAAACTCATTTTAGACCCAAACACACCTCCAGATTTAAAGTGAGGAGCTGGAAAACCATTTACCATGTTAATGGACATCAAAAGCAAGCTGGGGTGGCAATCCTTACTTCAGATCAATTAGATTTTAAGACAAAGACTATAATAAGAGATGAGGAAGACACTATTACATACTCAAAGGGTCTGTCCAACAAGAAGGTCAAACAACTTTAAGTATCTATGCCCTTAACATGGGAGCAGTCAACTACATAAACAAGTAATAACAAAGTCAAAGAAACACATCGACAATAATTCAATAAGAGTAGGGGGCTTTAACACTCCACTCACTGAAATGGACAGATCATCCAAGCAAAGGCTCAACAAGGAAATAAAGGCCTTAAATGACACACTGGACAAGATGGACATCACAGATATATTCAGAACATTTCATCCCAAAGCAACAGAATACACATTCTTCTCTAGTGCACATAGAACATTCTCCAGAATAGGTCACATCCTGGGTCACAAATCAGTTCTCAACCGGTACCAAAAGACTGGGGTCATTCCCTGCATATTTTCAGACCACAATGCTCTGAAGCTAGAGCTCAATCACAAGAGGAAAGTTGGAAAGAATCCAAATACACGGAGGCTAAAGAGCATCCTACTAAAGAATGAATGGATCAACCAGGAAATTAAAGAATTGAAAAAAATTCATGGAAACAAATGATAATGAAAACACAACTGTTCAAAATCTGTGGGACACAGCAAAGGCAGTCCTGAGAGGAAAATATGTAGTGATACAAGCCTTTCTCAAGAAACAAGAAAAGTCTCAAATACACAACCTAACCCTACACCTAAAGGAACTGGAGAAAGAACAACAGAGAAAGTCTAAGCCCAGCATCAGAAGAGAAATAATAAAGATCACAGTAGAAATCAATGAAAGAGAAACCAGAAAACCAATAGAACAAATCAATGAAACTAGGAGCTGGTTCCTTGAAGGAATTAATAAGATTGATAAAACCCTGGCCAGACTTAGAGAGAGGACCCAAATAAATAAAATCATGAATGAAAGAGGAGAGATGACAACCAACACCAAAGAAATACAAACAATTATAAGAACATATTATGAACAACTATACGCCAGCAAATTGGACAATCTGGAAGAAATGGATGCATTCCTAGAGACATATAAACTACCACAACTGAATCAGGATGAAACAGAAAATCTGAACAGACCCATAAACAGAAAGGAGATGGAAGCAGTCATCAAAAATCTCCCAACAAACAAGAGCCCAGGGCCAGAGGGCTTCCCAGGGGAATTCTACCAAGCATTTAAAGAAGAATTAATTCCTATTCTCCTGAAACTGTTCCAAAAAAATAGAAATCGAAGGAAAACTTCCCAACTCATTTTATGAGGCAGCATTACCTAGATCCCAAAACCAGACAAAGATGCCATCAAGAAAGAAAATTACAGACCAATATCCTTGATGAACACAGATGCAAAAATTCTCACCAAAATACTAGCCAATAGATTCCAACACTACATTAAATGGATTATTCACCACAACCAAGTGGGATTTATTCTGGGGCAGCAAGGTTGGTTCAACATCAGTAAATCAATCTATGTGATACAATACATGAATAAAAGAAAGAAGAAGAACCATATGATACTCTCTATTGATGCTGAAAAACCATTCGACAAAGTATAGCATTCTTTCTTGAACAAAATTCTTTGAAGTGTAGGGATAGAGGGTACCTCCATATCATCAAAGGGTTGATGATGAGGGTACCTCATTATCATCAAAGCCATCTGTGAAAAACCCACAGCGAATATCATTCTCAGAGGAGAAAAACTGAGAGCTTTTCAGCTAAGGTCAGGAACATGGCAGGGATGTCCATTATCACCACTGCTGTTCAACATAGTACTAGAAGGCCTAGCCTCAGCAGTCAGACAACAAAAAGAAACTAAAGGCATCCAAATCGGCAAAGAAGAAGTCAAACTATCACTCTTTGCAGATGATATGATACTCCATGTGGAAAACCCGGAAGACTCCACTCCAAACCTGCTAGAACGTGTACAGGAATTCAGGAAAGTGTCAGGATATAAAACCAATGCTCATAAATCAGTTGTGTTTCTATACACCAAAAACAAGACAGAAGAAAGAGAAATTACGGAGTCAATCCCATTTACAATTGCACCCCAAATCCCAAGATACCTAGGAATAAACCTAACCAGAGAGACAAAGAATCTATACTCAGAAAACTATAAAGTACTCATGAAGGAAATTGAGGAAGACACAATGAAATGGAGAACTGTTCCATGTTCATGGATTGGAAGAACAAATATCGTGAAAATGTCTATGCTACCTAAAGCAATCTACACGTTCAATGTAATCCCTATGAAAATGCCCATCCATTTTTTTTAAAGAAATGGAACAAATAATCCTAAAATTTATATGGAACTGGAAAAGTCCTGGAATAGCCAGAGGAATGTTGAAAAAGAACGCCAAAGTTGGTGGCATCACAATTCCAGACTTCAAGCTCTATTAGAAAGCTATAACCAACAAGACAGTATGGTACTGGCACAAAAACAGACAAATAGATCAGTGGAATGGAATAGAGAACCCAGAAATAGACCCTCAACTCTATGGTCAACTAATCTTTTACAAAGCAGGAAAGAATGTCCCATGGAAAAAGACAGTCTCTTCAACAAATGGTACTGGGAAAATTGGACAGGCACGTGCAGAAAAATGAAACTGGATCACTGCCTTACAACACACACAAAAATAGACTCCAAATGGTTGAAAGACGTCAATGTGAGAAAGGCATTCATCAACATCCTTGAGGAGAATACAGGTGGCAACCTCTTTGACCTCAGCCGTAGCAAGATCTTCCTAGGAACATCGCAAAAGGCAAGGGAAGCAAGGGCAAAACTGAACGATTGGACTTAATCAATGTGAAGCCAGTATTACCTTGATCCCCACACCAGGCAATGGCCCCACCAAAAGGGAGAATTTCTGACCACTATCCCTGATGAATATGGATGCTACGATTCTAAAGAAGATTCTAGGTAGTAGGATCCAACAGCACATTAAAAAGATTACCCACCATGACCAGGTGGGATTCATCCCTGGGTTTCAAGGATAGCTCAACATTCACAAATCAAATCAATGTGATAGAGCAAATCAATAAGAGAAGAGAGAAGAACCACATGGTCCTCTCAATTGATGCAGTAAAAGTATTTGACAGAATTCAGCATACGTTCCTGATTAAACCACTTCAAAGTATACGGATAGCGGGAACATTTCCTCAATTTCATAAAATCTAACTATAAAAAAACCCACAGCAAATATCATCCTCAATGGGAAAATGCTGACAGCCTTCCCTTTGAGATCAGGAATATGACAAGGATGCACACTCTCACCACTCTTGTTCAACATAGCATTAGAAGTCCTAGCAACAGCAATCAGGCAACAAAGAGTAAGAAAGGTATTCAAATTGGCAATGAAGGAGTCAAACTCTCTCTTCGCAGATGACATGATACTTTATTTGGAAAACCCAAAAGATTCTACCCCCAAACTACTAGAATTCATTCACCAATTCAGTAATGTGGCAGGATACAAAATCAATGTACAGAAATCAGTTGCTTTCTTATACACTAACAATAAAAATGCAGAAATGGAAATTAGAGAATCGATTCCATTTACTATAGCACCAGGAACCATTAGATACCTGAGAATAAACCTAACCAAAGAGGCAAAGGATCTGTACTCGACGAACAACAGAACACTCATGAAAGAAATTGAAGAAGACACAAAAAGATGGAAGACCATTCCATGCTTATAGATCAGAAGAATAAGCATTGTTAAAATGTCTATACTGCCAAGAGCAATCTACACTTTCAAAGCCATTACAATGAAAATTCCAGCAGCATTTTTCAGAGCTGGAGCAAACAATTCTAAAATTTGTATGGAACCAGAAGAGATGCCGAATTGCTAAGGAAATGTTGTAAAAGAAAAACAAAACTGGGGCATCACGTTGCCTGATTTCAAGCTTTACTACAAAGCTATGATCACCAAGACAGCATGGTACTGGCATAAAAACAGACACATAGACCAGTGGAACAGAGTAGAGAGCCTAGATATGGACCCTCAACTCTATGATCAAATTAACTTGGACAAAGCAGGAAAAAATATCCTGTGGAAAAAAGACAGTCTCTTCAATAAATGGTGCTGGGAAAATTAGACAGCTATGTGTAGAAGAATGAAACTCAATCATTCTCTTACACCACACTCAAAGACAATTTCAAAATGGATACAAGACCTCAACATGAGACAGGAATCCATTAGAATCCTAGAGGAGAACATAGGTAGTAACCTCTTCAACATAGGCCACAGCAACTTCTTTCAACATATATCTCCAAAGGCAAAGGAAACAAAAGTGACAATGAACTTTTGGGACTTCATCAAGATCAAAAGCTTCTTCCCTATGACCCTGCAATTGCACTACTGGGTATTAACCCAAAGATAAAGATGTGGTGAAAAGAAGGGCTATCTGTACCCCAATGTTTATAGCAACAATGGCCACGGTCGCCAAACTGTGGAAAGGACCAAGATGCCCTTCCATGGATGAATGGATAAGGGAGATGTGGTCCATATACACTATGGAGTATTATGCCTCCATCAGAAAAGATGAATACCCAACTTTTGTAGCTACATGGACAGGACTGGAAGAGATTATGCTGAGTGAAATAAGTCAAGCAGAGAGAGCCAATTATCATATGGTTTCACTTATTTGCGGAGCATAACAAATAACATGGAGGACATGGGGAAATGGAGAGGAGAAGGGAGTTGAGGGAAATTGGGGGGTAGATGAACCATGAGAGACTATGGACTCTGAAAACAACCTGAGGGTTTTGATGGGGCAGGGGGTTGGGAAATTGGGGGAGGCAGGTGGTGGGTATTAGGGAGGGCACACATTGCATGGAGCACTGGGTGTGTTGTAAAACTATGGATTCTGTTACGCTCAAAAGAAATGAAATTAAAAAAAAAAAAGATCAAAAGCTTCTGCACAGCAAAGGAAATGGTCAAAAAAACAAAGAGGCAGCCCATGGAATGGGAGAAGATATTCGCAAATGACAGTACAGACAAAGGGCTGATATCCAGGATCTATAAAGAACTCCTCAAACTCAACACACACAAAACAGATAATCATGTCCAAAAATGGGCAGAAGACATGAATGGACACTTCTCCAATGAAGACATACTAATGGCTAAGAGACTCATGAAAAAATGTTCATCATCACTGGCCATCAGAGAGATTCTAATCAAAACTACTTTGAGATACCACCTTACACCAGTTAGAATGGCCAAAATTAACAAGACAGGAAACAAGATGTGTTGGAATGGATGTGGAGAAAGGGAAACCCTCTTACACTGTTGGTGGGAATGCAAGTTGGTGCAGCCACTTTGGAAAAGTGTGGAGATTCCTTATGAAACTAAAAATAGAGCTTCCCTATGACCCTGCAATTGCGCTACTGGATATTTACCCCAAAGATAGAAATGTGATGAAAAGAAGGACCATCTGTACCCCAATGTTCATAGCAGCAATGGCCACGGTCGCCAAACTGTGGAAAGAACCAAGATGCCCTTCAATAGACAAATGGATAAGGAAGAAGTGGTCCATA
>PISX010029786.1:0-19490 GCA_004024625.1 Mellivora capensis | reverse complement strand
ATATTTCTACTGAGAATTCTGCGTCCACATTGAGTACTATAAGTGTACACCACACGGATTTTAAATACTTTGCATGAAAAAGAGTAAAATCTCTCACTAATAATTTTAAAACATGGATTACATGTTGAAATGATGCTATTTTGGATATACGGAGTTAGATAAAACATACTGTTAAGTTAATTTCACTTTATTTTTTTTTGATAATGTGGTTACTAAAAAACTTAAGATAACATCTGTGGCTCATTACTTTTCTGTTGGAGAACCACTAATCAAGGGAATGCAGACAGACTCTGAAACTTTACCCTCATCAAAATATTATCTACCGGGATGCCTGGGTGGCTCAGTTGGTTGGACGACTGCCTTCGGCTCAGGTCATGATCCCGGAGACCCGGGATCGAGTCCCGCATCGGGCTCCCAGCTCCACGGGGAGTCTGCTTCTCCCTCTGACCTTCTCCTCGCTCATGCTCTCTCACTGCCTCTCTCTCAAATAAATAAATAAAATCTTTAAAAAAAAAAAAATATTATCTACCTTTGCCATAAAAGCAAAGACAGGCAGAGACGCTCCCTCGGCTGTAAAGCTGGAGAAGGTCGGCCAGCATCAGAACAGGTACCTGTTTCCATGAAAACACATACTGAGTTCAAAGACACCAGAGACTCGCACAGGCCACTACAAGCTCCACGTTAAGAATACAGCTGTGATTTTATTTTCTTTAAGATTTTATTTATTTATTTTTGAGAGAGAGAGAGAGAGAATGCAAGTGGGGGGAAAGCAGGGGGAGGGGAGAAAGCATATCCAGCAAACTCCCCACTGAGCGCAGAGACCAACTGGGGCTGGATCCCATGACCCTGAGGTCATGACCTGAGCTGGAATCAAGAGTCAGATGCCTAACCAACTGAGCCAACCAGATGCCCTGAGACTATAGTTGTGATTTTGTTTTATTCTTTTAATAAAGATTTTATTTATTTATTTATTTATTTATTTGAGAGACAGAGAGAGGAGCATACGGGGGAGAGAGAGAATCTCAAGCAGACCCTGCACTGAGAACGGAGCCCACATGGGGCTTGATCTCAGGACCCTGAGATCATGACCTAACAGCTGATTTTATTTTTTTTTAAGATTTTATTTATTTATTTGAGAGAGAATGAGTGAGAGAGAGCATGAGAGAGGAGAAGGTCAGAGGGAGAAGCAGACTCCCCAAAGCTGGAATCCCGATGCGGGACTCAATCCTGGAAGTCCGGGATCATGACCTGAGCCGAAGGCAGTCGCTCAACCAACTGAGCCACCCAGGCACCCCCCAACAGCTGATTTTAAAACAAAGCATAAAAACTGTGTCAATGAAATAATCTAGTAACAATAGTTTCCTTCCAGCAGCATTTTCCTGTGTCCCATTAATGAAAATTAATGCTTCTATGCCTTGTGGTAATGCCATTAAAGCTCATTAAATGTCGAGCAGGACCACAGAAGAGCATCTCCAAGCAGAAATCACGTGCGTACTCCTAAACAAATGAATAAGCGCATAAATAAATTAAATTCCCACTTGTATCTGGTTCAGTATAAGAACCTTTGTGCTTTTTCCCCCCGTTGGATATAAATATGTAAATACAAAATTTTACATATTATCGATTCAACTTTTTCTATTTTAACCATCAAAACCTCAATGGCTTTATTTCTCTCAATATATGTCCCTGACCAAGAATGCTACATCTCACTATAATAAGGCCCTAAGTGTACTGATTATTCTTTTTATTTGTGATACTATATTTGTAATTTAGAATAAAGACACTTTCCTCTTATTTTTATTGTATGTTTTGCCATTTTCTCAGTATGCAATTACACACTGGCTCAGTTGGTTAAGCAGCTGCCTTCGGCTCAGGTCATGATCCCAGCGTCCTGGGATCGAGTCCCACATCGGGCTCCTTACTCGGCGGGGAGCCTGCTTCTCCCTCTGCCTCTGCCTGCCACTCTCTCTGCCTGTGCTCTCTCTCTCTCTCTCCCTCTCTCTCTGACAAATAAATAAATTAAAAAAAAAAAAGCCATAAAAAATACTTTATGTTTAGAGCTTGTGGGCTCAGATGATTCCAAACATGCTGTTTGCTTACATGAATATCTGGTAGGGTGTTTACAAGCTTCGCAGAAGAAGACATTCTTCGTTATATAGGGTTGTCCTGGGTATTGCAAGACATCTATCATCCCTGGTCTCCACCCAGAAAGCCCAAATAGGCCAGTAGTGGGCCCCCTTCCACACTCCCTAATGGGTGTTCTAGAGGCTTCCAAGCCCCCTGCTTTGAAAGTTGTAACATCAGCCCCGAGTGCTCTCTCCACTTCCTAATTCATGGGACACTGAGATCCTATAGGATCTTGAACCAATAATGTCTGAGGCACATTTTATTCAACTGCAAATCATGATTACCATCCATCTGACAGTTAGGACGATCAAATGAGATACAATAGGCTTGCTTGCTTGCTTTGCTTACTGCCTGGCACATACTATTTTTTCCAACACATACGACCTGCTTTGTCAACGAGGCTGTAAGCTTTCTGAAGGAAAGTGAGGTGTCCTGGAGATCGCTGCACACCCATCAGAAGTACTCGATAAACTCTGGTGGCGCACATCTTCCTTCTTTTTCTCCTGCCCCATTCTGTGTCTCGAAAATGTTCACAAATAAACTAAGTCCAAGAATGGAACAAAGAACTAAATTACAATGAGATCTTTCTTTCTGCCATTCCTGAAATCATTATTATAACCTGCCATGCAGAGGAAGGGCTGTCAAAAAGCTGTCGCCTTACCCTCTTGAAAATCTACAGGGTTATTATTAGTTGATAAATACTTTTAAAGTAGACATCGCACTCCAGGTTGAGATCTGGCTCCCAGTTCATACTGATCTGTTTATCCTTTAAGGTTTTAACTATTTTCCCCTAAAGAATTTAATCTGTATTTTCAGATCTATAATTTGGAGCAGCAACATGAGATGACTCCACAATAGTCAAACTTACTTTGAAAAGTCCTTTGAATTGCCTACTTGGTACAATACACAGTTTCCAATAAACAACTGAAGTGTTTAAAATTTTATGATGCATAGGTAATGAAAAGTATTTAGTAAGTATATGCATGTGCAAATTTTATTTCAGCATTTTGTTCTTCCACAGAGAAGAAAGAAGAGGTGTGGCATATAATATCCCACTCTAAGGAAATAAACCTGATTTTAAAAAAAAAAAAAGTTTTTTGAGATATAATTACTAGTAATTTCTTGCCATCCACAAACCTGGGTGCTACATGTCTGCTGTTGAGAATCACTGTTCTGGAAAAGCCTAATTTGTCACTTATATAACTTAAAATAGAAGAAAGTTCTAGCAACAAAAGCTCAGAGACTAATCCTATCTCTAATGTCCATATCTTATGCAAAAACACTTAAGGATGTTGATTTGTGATTCTAGCTCTTTATCTTACTTGATTCAGTGTTCTCAGAGCCAGATTTTAAAACCAATTCCAAGAACACTATCAAACAAAGGCAAATATGCACAGACAGGGAAAATTCTATTTCCTGAACTGTATCCCAGGGGGGAAATACCAAAATTGGAAAAGAAATATTTTTAAGACAGAATAAAGGTAGACTTTTCTATTTACGAATTACCTTTATAATTCTTAACCAGAATTTCTTTAAGTGAAGCAAAAGCTTGATGATTCTCCCACAAATGTATTTGATCCCTATTTTTCATACTTCAAAGGCACGATGCCTGCCATTTAGAAATAAAGGCAATGTTTAATGCTTCTAAGAAGTGTCAGTTTAAAATATGCTCCCGGGTGGCTTTGGAGGGTAGGCTGCATTAATGGCTTCAATCAACCCCTCTCTGTGTCTTCGCCCTCTGCTCCATAAAGTTGTCGTCCCTTCCCACTGCCTTTGACATGTCACTGTCGGGCTTGCTTTGGTCATTTAGAGGTTAGTCAATGGGATGACACAGAAGCTGGAAAAGCGTGGCCCGTTTCCAGCCCCTGAAAAAGATTATGATCTGGACACACAAAGACACGTGCAGGCTGGCCTCTTGGAAGGATGCTGGAAACCTGGGTAGCTGAATCCTCTTGGCCAAGGCCCTCTTTGATGGGCCTCAGCCAGCTGGCCATCAAACACGTGGGAGACTACTGCAAAGGGCTGCACACTGTACCTGCAGCTGACCCGAGGCTCGTAAGAGAACCCAGCAGAGTCCGTAAGCACCCAAGCACCCCTCGGCCATCCTGTAGATAGGAACAGCTCTTGCTGAAGTTCCTGAACTCTGGGGCAGTTCTTATGCAACATTATTGTGGCAACAGGTAAACGATATTCCTGAACTCTGGGGCAGTTCGTATGCAACATTATTGTGGCAACAGGTAAACGATACACTAACTATAGCCACAATAATCAAAATGAGGTAACAGGAGAACCACCAGGATTTAGCCTGAATCTCGAGGCACGGGAGGTAGGATGCCATGTGACAGTCCCACCGTGGGAAATCCAGTTGTTCCCTGGACACTAATGCTCTCCTGAGGTTACACAGGGATGTTGTGACCAATATGGGGTGCATCCTTCATTTCTGCCATTGTTCATTCACAGCACACAATCACTGACATTCTGCATGTTAGAACAGACTGTGATGGCAAATCTTAGGAATGTGTCATAAGGACATACTGGCAGCGTTATTTCTAGTAGGAACAAAATCAGAAACAAGTTAAATCCTCATCAGTGGGAAACTGATTAAATAAAGCATCCCATCTTTACAATGGAACATCATGCATTATTTAAAAGTGACAATGTTCCACAGTTACATAGGCAGATCTCTACTAAATATTATTGAACAAAAAAATGAACTATAAACAGTGTTACATACACAGGACGTTCAACTTTTCTGTATGTCTGAAAGTTATAATGAAAAGTTAAAATAGGGGCACCTGCGTGGCTCAGTGGGTTAAAGCCTCTGCCTTCAGCTCAGGTCCAAATCCCAGGGTCGAGCCCCGCATTGGGCTCTCTGCTCAGCAGGGAGCCTCCTTCTCCCTCTCTCTCTGCCTACTTGTGATCTCTGCCTGTCAAATAAACAAATAAAATCTTTAAAAAGAAAGAAAGAAAAAGAAAAGAAAAGTCAGAATAAAGGGAGCATGTAGAGAGACGCCTGGGTGGGTCAGTTGGTTAAGCTGCTGCCTTCGGCTCAGGTCATGATCCCAGGGTCCTGGGGATGGAGTCCCACATCTGGCTCCTTGCTCAGCAGGGAGCCTGCTTCTCTCACTGCCTCTGCCTGCCACTCTGCCTGCTTGTGTGTATTCTCTTTCTCTCTGACAAATAAATAGATAAAATCTTAAAAAAAAAAAAAAGGTAGCATGTAGAGTGTCACTCTTTCATTAATTTTTAAAAAAAATCTGTGGTAACATAAAACACAGATTTAGAAAATTATACAAAACAAGCAACTTACTAGTTGTTATAAAGAAAACACTCTAATAACTACTGCCCAGATCAAGAAACAGACTTTTCTATCCCCTCACCCCTCGCCAGAACCCTGAATTTACAGTAATCACTTCCTTGATTTTCTATTTCATTACCTCACTGTACAACCTTGGTCAATATAGTTAATTCTTGTCTTTTTTTTTTTTTTTTTTTATAATTTCACCAGGAAGCACATAATATCTGTTTTTCACCGGTTTCTAATGTTTGCAGGCATTGTCACTCACAGTCTGGTTCCATTAAGTCAATGGGGATTGCAAAGAGACAGTACTCTGATTCTCCCATTTCATTTCCATTTACTGAGCAGAAAAATTTTAGACGATGCCTCCCATCGTCTACTACATGGTTCCCTAGTGGTCAGTTCATATAAGAAAGGCAGGATAAATATGTGATTCTTTCCTGATTACTTTCAAGATAACGAACTAGTGTCCCATTAACCCTAGGCGGTAATCAATTTTTTTTTTTGTTTCATCAGACATCATGGATTTAAACATACTTGCAACTCTTATTTTTTAATCTCAAACTGTCCCATCTGGAGGCATCCAGGTTGGCTCCTAAGTCCTTCTCACATGGCCCTCATCTTTGACACCTATTATCTAGAGATGTTCCAGACTCATTTCTATTATCTAGAGATTACTGTTCCTTTTTTTTTAAATAGTATGTTTGTATGGGATATAATCTTGCTAGTGGTCTGTACTTATATGAAATCTTATAAAAGTACAGAATACTAACTATATCATATCCCATAAGCTTACTATGAAAAGAGAAAATATGGAACAGAGCGATATCCTTACAATGAAAACATGCCCAAAACACAAGCTTAAAAAAAAGTTAAAATATGATCTACTATTTCAAAAGAGGGTAAAAGATTATTTTCAAAATTATAGAAGACATGAAAGAACAGTACGCATCTCAATTAGAAAATTTACATATAATTTACATAGTCTCTTTACTACCTTTCTCTCCCTTATTTGGAAAGCTCTGTGAGACCTGGGACCCCATCGATCTCATTCATCAGTGTATTCCCAGTGTCTGGTTTGTGGCAGATGTTCAAGAAATAGCCCATAAAGGAATGTATAGAAATCTTCTCTAAAATGTTAACAGCAGTAATCTCTGGGTGGCAGGATTTCAAAAAATGTCTTTCAATACTTTATATGCTGCCGATTCGTGTAAATTCTTTTATAATGAGTACAAAGTATTTTCATATTCAGAGCAAAGAGTTATTTTCAATGTGGAAGAAAGTTTGTACATGAAACTATCTACATACATACTATGTTTCTAGAAGAAAGAAAGAAAGAAGCGTGCCCCATCTCCCTGTTCCCCCTACCCTCACCATGTACGTCTTCTATTCATAAAAGAAGCCTCTGGGGTAATGGGTGATAAGGCTGAGTTTTCCGAAGGAAGACTAGGTTTAGAGTTTGTGAAAAGGAAGACAGCAACCACCCATCTGCCTTCCATGCTATATTTGACAGATTTTACTCTGTAGCTCCGAAAACATGTTAATAGGACTTCTCGCGGTGAGAGGAAGGGATTAAAAAAGCAAAGAACCTTGTTGCGATAGTTTGGCACTATATCGAAAATGGCTCACAGGGCCTGCAATTCGTGGAACAAAGATAACATCTTTTCATAAAATCTGCACTCCAAGACGTCCCAAATATACAACCGGGAAATGCCGACGGCAGTGACGCAAACGCACCAAACAGAACAATCCCAAACAAGAAGGAGAGGAAGCCTTAATTTGCTTCACTGGGCCTTCATAGATCTATTAGAGAAAACATACGAGATGAACTGCCTCATAAAACAGATGGTCTTCTCCAGTTCCCTTTTTTTTTTTTTTTAAACAAGATAATTAAGGGAAAAGAACGAGTAAGGATCTTGTTAAATTGGCTAAGGAAAATGATTTCATTTGAAGTAGAATGCCTGAGTTTCTGGAGAAAGGATTTCAAGTTTCCCCTCAAAGCTGATGCAGATCATTTGGCGAAGCCTATACCAGAAAGGGAAGCAATCCCTAGGGCAAGAGCCCTAGCAAAGAACATCCTGTCAGACCCTTTTAACAGAGGCAGAAAGAAAGGCTGTGGGGTAACATGGCCTTCTTGAAAGAGCACTGGACAGGGAGTCAGGACAGAGGATATTGGACTTCTTGATTAGTGAGTCTAACAAACCTATTTCACTTGTCACCTTTTAATTTTCCTAGAGAAAGCCATTATTCATTCCTCTATCCTATCTTGGTAATAACAACAAATGTGATAATGAGAAAAAGCTCTATAGCGAAGGCTACAAGTACAAAATTGTTAGTTTAGAATGGAATTTTGTTTCATTGCCACATATAAAAGTCCCACTGTGCAGTACTGATGCGAATCAAAAGTTGGAGGGAAGGAAATGGAGGGTCCAGGTGTTCTGAACCTAAGAGAAGAAGACTATGTCCATGTCTGTTCTCTAAGCTCTAAAACACTTTCTTGAGGAAAAGGAGAAACAGATAAAAGTATACCACAAATGCAACTCAAAATCCCATGCCAGATTTTTGATTGAGACAACGATGGGAGCCAGGAATCTTTTATGGTCTTGACTGGGATTCAGCCAAGAAAGGACATTGCCCCAAATGTCACCTCGTCATCCATAATGCCTACTGCACCTGAATTTTCAACCAAAAGCCAGAGGGTAATATTTAGCCCTGGATAGCATTAAGTAACTATTGTTGAGGGTTTCCTCTGAGCTAAATAAACATAAATAGTATGCACAACGTCTCTCGGGTCTGACAAGCCCTAAGAGACAGGCACTATTATTCTCATTTTACAACCAAGTTAAGAAACTTGCAGAACATCAGACAGCTAATAAGCAGCAGGGCCCAAGCTCCACATCCCGTCTACGATTCCAGAATCTTCACTTTCGTATTCTACTCTACTGCCTCTCCCAGAAAGCAGAAAGAGGGATGGGAGTGGCGAAACAGAGCCTCCAAAGATCCCATTTGCAGAGATGACCAGTCCCTCACCTACTGGTTCCAGGAGGTGAGTGTCACAACCCGGCAATTAGGGAATGGCTTCTCTTCAGTCACATGGCAAAAGCCAACACTGAACTTCCCTTCTGACCTGCCTCATTACCTTGGGATCTCTCCTCTTCTCCCTGCATTCTTGAAATCCTTCCTCCTCTCTCACTGGGACTTTTCCTGATGCTTCTCATACCACTTCCCTAACCCTTCTTCATGAAAACCAAATCCACCCTAGTCTTCAAAAATTACAGTGAAATCTCATTTCAACACATAATGCATATGAATCAATCCTGATTTGGCCATGTAGTGGTTTGGAGTCACTGGGCAATTTTCTCAATGATAATAATCTCTAACATTTACATCACATTGACTACTTACCAGACATTGTCTTAAGACTTCATACATATTTAAAAAAAAAAAAGAAAGAAAGAAAGAAAGACTTCATGCATATTAACCGTTCCAATCCTTATAACCACACGGTGAGTTATGGAACTATTACTGTCCTCATTGCACAGAAGTAACAGGCAGTGAGATACTAAGTAAGTGCCCGCAGCCACACACCAGGCAGATGGTGGTGAAGCTGCTCTGTTTTCGGTTTCTCTGAACTTCAGTTCTCTCCTGACATAAAAATAATATTTATTTCACGTGGTCCCGAGGCAGAAATGGAATAAACATAGCTAGAGTGGTTTCAGATCATTCTTAGATTCCCCCTTCTTCCTCTAGGATTTCTGGGATCATCCTGAGGTACAACCCACAAACTTTCAATTAGAGGAGAACAGGAAGATGAGGGAAGCAAGTGCTCGGTGTCTCTCAGACATGCTGTCTCATGTGTGGGTTACACACCCCTCTGAGGCAAATCCTACCATCCCCGTTTTTATGAAGGAACGATTCGAGACCTCGTGCGTGGACGTCCTGCTAGTGACTTGAACCAGAACTGGAATCCACATCTGCATATTTTCTCTCCACTGTGGTTTAAGGGGCTTGAGGGGACAGCCACGCCTGCTAGTTCCCCATCTTCCTCACGTAGCCATACGCCCAAGAGGACGGCTGTATAAATGCCACAAGCAACCAGTGTTTCCAGGATTGCCAGTGTTACCTTCCCCAGAGAAATCAAGGTGCAAAAGCATAATCAATGATAAAAGTAGGGGGGAAAAAGATTAAAATAGGTGTAGTCACATTTACTGACCCTGCATGATTCCCAACACCTCTGATAAGAAAAAAAGGAAGGAAGGCGGGTGGGCAAAGCAACGATGAAGGGAAGGAGGGCCAGAGGAAGGAAGGAGAAAAACAGGAAACCGTCCCAGACCACAGATGATAATGAACATAATCCCGAAGTACAATCTCTGTGTTCTCTCATCTGCGTTAGGGCTTTTTTTTCCCACAAAAGGGTCAATGACTGATCTTATTGGGACAACCTTCCTTCTCAGCCCTTTAGCCCAGGGCCTCCAGTGAGAGGGCTCAGGGAAGACGGGCCACCCAGAAATGCTCTCCTCAGAAAGGCAGCAGGAGGGAAGAAAAGGGCTCAGCCCTGACCCGCAGGCAGAGGCCACGGGAGGAACAGGGCGTTCCTCTCCACACAGGATGCCCAGTCACACACACGCCAAGGTCCTCCTCTTTCTCTGGCCACCATCAGCCCTCCGGGTCAGAAGTCAGATCACAAGGACTGCCAGGAAAGCGGAAGGAAGGCCACATGGCTGCCAGGGAAGCTGGAACAAAGGCGGCCCAGAAGCCAGAACCACACCCGTCACCTCGCCTGTGCTCCCACCTGCTATTCTCAAGCTGGGAAAAGGACACGCCACCTCAGAACGGTCTTAAAAATCTGTCTAGAGGGAGGCCTGGGTGGCTCAGTTGGTTAAGCGGCTGCCTTAGACTCAGGTCATGATCCCAGCGTCCTGGGATCGAGTCCCGCATCGGCCTCCTTGCTCAGCAGGGAGCCTGCTTCTCCTTCTCCCTCTGCCTCTGTCTGCCTGTGCCCGTGCGCTCGCTCTCTCTCTCTCTCTCTCTCTGACAAATAAATAAATAAATCTTTAAAAAAAAAGAATCTGTCTAGACCTACCGTGGGCCCAGTATCACGCTGACAGATGAGCTTGCGAGGCTCCATAAACTCAGAAATATTTTGGACACACTTACATGGCTCTTTCTTGAAGACAGTTTTCCCAGGTTAAGAACCACTACCCTAGTTGGTCACAGTGAGAAAACTGGGCTATGGAAAACGAAATCCTTACCTCTCACGAAGTCTCCTTCTCAGGCCCCCTGGTTCAGTGAGGCAGACATCAAGCAAGATCCCGGCCACCTCTGACGTCATCCTGCCCCAGCCCTTGTGTCCATCTGGATTCTGGCACCGGCGATCCATGACTCAGGAGCTTTGGGCATCTGAATTCTCCCTTCATTGCCACTGGCAGTGCCTAACCCACGGTTCTACAAATTCTCATGGAGGCCTGCAGTCTACCTCCCCCTGATCACTTGTCTTCCCTCACTCCAGCCTCCTGCACACTTCTACAGATATGTCCTTCCAAGAGAATTCACCACCTTTCTCGCCACCATGCCACATCCCAGACCATTAAAAGTGGGACCCTAGGACCAGAGCACCTGGGTTTGAATTCGGTCTCCATCATCTCCTTTGAGTGTCTCTGGGTAAGTCACTTAACCTCTGTGTCTCAGTTTTGTCAACTGTAAAATGGGCATAATGAGGGTACGTCAAAGGCTTGCTGCAGGGATTAGGTGAGTATGGTACATTTGGTGCGATATAAGTCTTAGCTGTCATCATCATCAAAGTGACTCTTTTAAGAGCTCCCCACTGGCTAACAAATAAAAACCCCCGTTCCATCAATATGCTCTCAAGACACTCCATGTTCAAGTCCAAACTAGGCCCAACTTGCCTCTAGTCTCTATGGACATAAGCCCTTTCTGTACCACCTGACCCCCAAGGGCACACCAGACTGGGCTCCACACTCTTTATGGAACCTATCGAAAGCTTCCCATTCATAAGCCTCGGTTATTCGCTCTGCCTGGGATGTCCCATCAGAGCCTGTTGAACCCTTACTATCTCTCTTGGATGAGCCCAAACACTGATCCTACCAAAGTCACCATGATCAAGACTTCCAGTGGACAGCACTAAAGGTGCTAATACATCTAGCAGGTTTTGTGGTCCTGCCCCTACCTGCCCAATAGCCATCTTTCTGATCTACCTCAAAGAACTAACCCTTGTCCTCTTACGACTCCAGTAGTCAGAATAAATGGCTTTTGCAGCCTTCTTCTGAAGGGCCCTTGGGGTCACACATTGTTTCCTGGTTCCTTTAGAATAATAATCTTCCATTAACGAAGAAGAAGATGCACAGGTCAACCATACATATTTTTATTTTATACACGGATGACTGAAATTGTTTTAGGTCTAAGCTCCAAGGTTACAAAGAAAGTGTCATTTTACTAGATGATGTCTACAATCTCTCTTTATATTTTGACAGTGCTGGGACTTATATTTCCTTTTTTCCTAACAGTTTAGAAGACAATTCTGATTTTATACCTTAAATTATCTCATAATACATATGAGAGCACCACCTGTTTTTTTGTGTGTTTTAGGATTTATTTATTACTTGAGAGAGAGAGAGAGGGGGGAAGAAGAGGGGGAGAGAGAATCTTGAGCAGACTCCCAAGTGTGGAGCCCGATGTAGGGCTCGATCCCACAACCCCAAGATCGTGACCTGAGCAGAAACCAAGAGTCGGATGCTCAACCCACTGAGCCACCCAGGTGCCCCCATGGGTCCACATGGAAAATGATGCACTGAGTATTTGCACTAAGTCCAAGACAGTGAAAAAGAAAACCCTAACTTGGGTTATTATTTCCACCCCCCCTATTTTCAGCAATGCAGAATCTCACGATAAATTGTTTTCTATAAAAGTACAGAACTAGCCCCCAGATTTCTTGAAATCCCCAGGGTGGAACTTAGCTGTAAAAAGTTTGAAAAGAAGTAGAAAATTTAATAATCCCATTACCCTGAAATCCAATAAAGCCTGTTGGAGCTTCACATTTTTAAGAAATCAGACTATTTATACTATTACCCCAAGTACTGCTATAGTTTCTTACGAAGCCATAAATATATACAATATAGTTCCCCAGAACACGGACTGAGACGATCATAAAAAAGGCCATAAGGAAGATACCGGCCATGAAGCATGGCTCCACGGTACTTGCTACAGCAGGTTTGTGCAGGCGAGTTCATTATTTTGAAAATTACATTTCTACGTCCACAACTCAATTGCTTTCAACTGTGAACAACTTTTGATACAAGTTAGAATGTCCTTCTCAGAGCCGGTTTTCACACGAGCTAAAGGTCATACTGAGTATCAAGGAACAGTTAGGAGACAATCACGGCATACGGGGAAAAGCTCCTAACATCTGTATCTTCACATTTGCTTCAGCTATCATTGCATTCAGCTGCAAGTATCAGAAAACCTAACTAACAGGAGAGTCAATAAACAGGAAGTCATTGGAAGGTTCAAGGCTGCTGGTGTCAATGCAACAGGAACAATGTCAGAGCAGGTATCCTGGTGATGCTCTTGGCTCTTCCTTCACGCTTGTAACCTCATGGTGACATAAGGGCTGCTGTGCGTTCAGAGAGTATCAGTATTCAAGGCAGAACGCAGAGGAAAGCAAGTGAGGGCACGGACAGGCTCATGGGTCAGATTTTATCAGGACCTTAAATGCTTTACTGGAAACTCCACCCCCACACCCCAGCAGACTTGGTCTCAGATGTGTCCCCCCAACAACCAGAACCAGGTCACATGACTGCACTAGCTGCAAAGAATCCTGGGAAGTCAGCGGTCAGGACCGACAGGTTGGCTGGGAGCATCACAACTACTGTTAGGCTGATCACCATGCCGCTCTGAAGTAAATGCGGGGTTTGTTAGCAAAACTGGAGGACAGATGCCCTGGGTGGGCAATTATTTGTCTCTCTCTTGAGTCGCCATCTTTTTTTTTTTTTTAAAGATTTTATTTATTTATTTGTTAGAGAGAGCGAGAGAGCGAGCACAGGCAGAGTGGCAGGCAGAGGCAGAGGGAGAAGCAGGCTCCCTGCCCAGCAAGGAGCCCGATGTGGGACTCGATCCCAGGACGCTGGGATCATGACCTGAGCCGAAGGCAGCCGCTTAACCAACTGAGCCACCCAGGCGTCCCTTGAGTCGCCATCTTGAAAATAAGAAAGTCATCCAATAAGTAGACAAGATAATGACAGTATTTCCAAAGTGTTTTTTGCTCCCCCAACTCAAAAGCATCTACTACATAGAAAGTAATGTGTTACAAATTCCAATACCTACAAAACAAAACAAAAACTGGTTAGTCTTCAGGTTTGCACGTTCTGGTTTTTTCTCTCTACATCTGAACAGATAAAAATTGACAGTCAGATGGAGAAAAGGTGTGTGTGAAGACTTGGTGCTGTGAATCCCCATCACAACCTGAATAGATTCTACAAAGTTCTACCTGAGGTGAGTTTCACCTTTCGCTAGGAAGGAAGGCCACGTCAGCTGTGATACAAACGTTAAAGATGGGGGTGAAGCATCCGGCCTGTATTTTCCCCTCTCTGTTCTCCCTCTTCCCTCATCCACCTCCCCTGAGCCTGCCTGACCAAAGAGGTGCATCTCTTCAGCACCGGGGATCTCCCATGGGATCACCCTCCCTACTTAACATTCAATGGCTTCCCAATGCTATTCAGAAACTATCAAAAACCCCTACACCAAGACTCCAAGTCTGTGTAGCCCAGCCTCCTTCCCCAACCCCAACCCCATCTCTCACTAAGCCTTACCATGCCTGGTACGCTCTGGACATTCTCGTGTCCTTTCCATTCCTTGAACTGTCCCTATTACCACAGATTGCAGTGAATGAGCTTTCCTCAGTTCTACAGGGCTAGGCTTTTCCCAGGCTTCCGATCACAGATCAAACAGCACTTCCTCAAGGACATCCTCCCTGTGCCACTGATGTCATGGGGGCCCTGCCCAATAACTCTCCATCGTCCTGCTGAGTCCTCCACAGCCCGGCCCACAATCCGTGATTATCTCCTCTGTCCCGGTGGCTTTCTTCTTGTCTCCCTCCATCACTCAAACGAAGCGAAGCTCCAGGGAAGCAGGCCCCTTACCTACCTTAGCCCGCTGCTCTGCCCCCACAGCCCAGCACACAGAAAGGCTCTAGACCATTCTGCCATCTGCTTCTGGGACCCTGTAGTCACTAACTCCTCGAAGCAGCCACCATATAGACGCTGCACTCCCCGGAGCCTGCCCCCCGCAATCCCTGACCTGGGACTCTCCTCTCTCTCCCAGCAGCTTCTCTTGCTTGTAACCCATTCCTACTCCTCTCACGGCTGCTGAAGCAGGCGGCCGAGTGGTCTGGAGCACAGAGCCTGCAGAGTGATACCAGAAGCTCCCATGTCACAGACAGCCGCCAGGAGGATTGGGAGAATACACGCTAAGCGCTCAGAACAATGTCCGGCTTAAAAGAGTTCCACTATTAACAACACCGTAATTAGTAATGTCAACAGCTTATCAGCATGAACAGGCTCTTTGTTTTCGCTCGGATATATTCTTCCCATGCAGCCCCGTTTCCACAGGTCCCTCCACAACAACCCCCCTCAGGTGAGCCTCAAGTACTACCCACAGCACCTGTAACCCCACAGTGGCTCTGTTAGCTCTGCAATCTGAATGAATGCCACCTACTTCCAGACCTTTGTCCTACTGGAGGACGGAGCTCTCGACATTTGGGCTTAAGTCTTTGAACTTCACTGATGACATAGATCTTTACTGGCCTTCCCCTCCTCTGAGCTGCTACACCAACATGATTTGATTCTGATCACTGTTGCCACCTTTGGTCCTGTCTACATATGAAAACATCAGCTCTTTGAGGATAAGATGTAACTCTTTTCGGTTCTCTGGAGGAGCGAGCACAACATTAAAAGTACAGCAGATATGGTATCAATCTGTCTACTGATTGGCTCTGATCACCCCTCCAGCCTTAACACCACCTTGTCCCTCAACCAGAGAAAGGGGAAGCATTATTTTAAGCCTTGATTAAACTGGACCCTCAGTGGAAGAGACATGGGTTTCAAAAACAAAAGGCTTCTATCTCCTGACATTCAAAAACACCAGGAAATCCTCTTTACTCCTAGGCGAGCCGAGCCCCGGTGGCAAGGCTAGAATGGTAACAGGTACACACGACTTAGCCAAGTCACGTTGGATTTATTGGTATTGAGTTCCAAGTAAGCAATATGCAACGTATGCTATTTGGGGAATTTTCTTGTACCCTTGGAGATGGGGATCAACACGTCCCATAATTGGATACTCCTAAGAGAGAATTCTAAGGAAAAGACAAGTGTAATTCCACAGGCTTATGTATTTCCCATAAAACTGAAAGAAAATGACTTAAAAGTCCAGATATGGTTCAACAAAGCATTCTCTATAGAATATGCATGCTTGCTTTTTTCTGTTTCTATCCTCTCCATAAACACACACAAGTGTGCATGTGCTCATTCAAGAAAAGTCCATAAGGTACGGAAGTTAACAACGAACAGACCTATCTGGTGACTCTGAAATATGCCAAGTCATTCCGTTCAGAATTCTATGGGTTCCATCTCGCAGGGATTTTTGTGGCCTTCATTCAGGTCATCAGAGGTCACTTCCCCCGAGAACAGTATTAGGTCTGCATAAATGAACAAGCATCCAGGAAACCTGGAAAAATAACTCTATCTGCTTTGTTTTCAAAACTGCCCCATAAAGTCGCATATTTCTCTTTTTCCCTTTCCAGACGCTGCTCCCAGAAGATGGTCTCCGGCTCCTGAAGTTTGGCTGGAACATTTCTTCTCAATTACTCCCTTGGCTGGAAGTCCTGGGGCCACTTCCCCGGAGGACAACACACTCTTCTCATTTCTCTCTGAGTCAACACCTACCCGCAGACACGGAAGGCTAATCCATCCCACCGCCCGAACCTTCTTACGAGATGCAGGACAAATGTGGCTGGGAAGCCCCTCGAGCTGTTGTCCCAGAAAAGCCGGACACGAGGTTTGCAGATCCCCGCCGCTTTACAAACAGGTTCCCCGGGTACGAGAAAGCTGGTCTATGGAAAATAAAAAGGGAAGCCACACCGTGTTCCCTCCCCGGACTGTTCTGCCACATCTTCGAGGCTCATTCCACAGCAAAAGCAGAGACCAAACAGGCTTCATTCCCGGATGTCCGTTCCTGTGACTGAAGACTTGACTCAGGGCCTCTTGGTTCCGCTTTTTCTTTTGTTCTTGGAGGGAGAAGCTGAACTCAGAGCATCCATGTGAAGAGGAAATTTTTTCATGACCATGGTGAAATACATTTTGCTGTAACACTTTCAGCTCTCCACCGGAGAAGAAGCAGACCACAGAGGGAATTTAAAAAAAAAAAAAGGTAGAAATTTACAGAGAAGGGATTTTAATTTGGACAGTTGAACCTTGATGTCTCTCTCCAGAGAGATGGAGACATCACCTTTCTTTATGACTGTCACCATCCGGATCAAACCCTATTTACCAGACATGAAAACGAGCTCTCTTTGATGAGGATCTAAAAACAGAGACAGTCGACAGGCCTCCGATTAGCAATTTTAGAGCTTTGGTTCACATGCTGCGTGAAATCTCGAACCTAGCTCACCGATGCCGAGACATGCCCAGGAGGTGGTGCTCTGCGAGGGGTCTGCTGTTTGTGCGTGACACTGTACTTCACCACACTCCAAAGCCGGGGTCACTCAGGTACAAGGGTCTTTGCAGAACACTGGTTCACTGAATTAATATTTACTTAATGCTCAGTTATGCTTAAGGTTCTCTGGAAATCAGAGATTGCAACCTGGTGACTCCAAGGTCTTAAAATCCTGTAATCAGACTATGCTAATTGTCCATATGGAGAGCCAAGGTGACAAAGACGGACTCTGCCTGTTTCAAACATATGGAAGACCTGAATAAGATAGAACAGCTTTTTTTTTTTTTAAACAAAGAAAAGTCAAAATCATGAGAAGGAAATTTCTGGGCTAAAACTGAAGACAGAGGGGCGCCTGGGTGGCTCAGTGGGTTAAAGCCTCTGCCTTCGGCTCAGGTCATGATACCAGGGTCCTGGGATCGAGCCCCGCATCGGGCTCTCTGCTCAGCGGGGAGCCTGCTTCCTCCTCTCTCTGTCTGCCTGCCTCTCTGCCTACTTGTGATCTCTGTCAAATAAATAAATAAAATCTTTAAAAAAAAAAAAACTGAAGACAGAACTCAAAGTCAGTAAAGGCAGTTAAAGCTTGAAGAAATAGAAGGATATCAGAGCATGGTATGGCCTTAATGTCAAAGATTCTGATGACCTACAGAGAAGAAAGGGACACATAGTCCATAGGGCCCATGAAACTGGCTAGCTGGAGCTGAGCTATCTGTCTATGCTGGCCGTCACAAGGGGCTGCCCTCAGTAAAACCAAGTACAAAAAATCTCCATTCCCTGTCCCCTAGGCTTTGCAAGGAAGCTTTTGCTTAGGGATGAGGAAAGAAGGAAGGAAGGAAGGAATGAAGGAAGGAAGGAAGGAGAGGGAAGGGAAAGGAGGAGGGAAGGGGAGGGGAGGAAAGGGAGAGGGGAAATAAAATTTTAAAAGCCTCACCAATATAAAATCAAAATCTCAAGATGACTCTCACATGGAAGTGTGGTATCTAAATTAGTAACATCCATGTAGTATCAGATTTCCTGGCCCAGAAAATAATACAAAAACTGGTCTGGAAGCAATGATACACACAGAGCACTAACTGAGGAAATGAGAAAATGCTCTGGCTTTCCACATTCCTATTCACACTGGATTCCCACGCCAAACAACCCCCATTAATGAAGCCCTCAGTGTTAAAGTTTAGGACTAAACAAGGAAAAAAAAAAGAGAGAGATGGCCAATGTAAATGGCAAAATCTGCATCCAAGAGCTAAAAATAGTAGAATGTCTGAAAGAAGCTTTATATTTAAGCACTGAAGAAAGCAAAAATGGGAGAGTAAAAAAGGACAGCAGGTGAATTTGAAGAAATCTACTAGAAATTCCAAGAGTACAGGAAGGAAAGAAAAAAGACACACACAGAGTATATTATGTATAGAGCGTACACGCACACATACACACATGCACACAGATCAACTCTATGTCCACATACTAGCGAAGAATAACCTGAAAATGAAATTAAGGAAACAACTGTTTGTAACAACATCAAAAAAAATACTTAAAATTTAGGAAGTGTTAAGACTTCTACACTGAAAGCTACAACACATCACTGAAAGAGAGGAGACCTAAAGAAATGAAAAGATACCCATGTATATGGATTTGGAAGGCAAAACTATTAAGATGGCAATACCTCCCAAAATTAAACATAATCCCTATCAAAACCCATCTGGCTTCTCTGCAGAAATTGAAAAACTTATCCTAAGAAGGGGAAGAAGAGTCTTTCAACAAATAGTGCTGGGACAGCTAGATACGCAGACGCAAGAGAATGAAGCAAACCACTACTTCAGAACATATTGACTCCGTGACTCAAACACCTAAAGGCAAGCACTGAAATTATAAATTGATTGGGTGTTGGTTCCATAGACAGGATGTCAAAAGTACAAACAAAAAAACCCAGATAAACTGAATCATCAAAGTGATCAAAGTGATGCATCATTTTGCATCAAAATGCAAAACTTTCATGCTTCAAAGGACACTATCAAAAAGGTAAAAATATAGTCCACGGAAGAGGAGAAAATATTTATAAATTGTTTAAGGGTTAAGAATAAATAACCCAAGGTAAAAGTGAACAAAGGATTTGCAAAGATGCTCGCCATCAAAAGTCACTAGGAAAAGGCAAATCAAATCCAGAATGAGATACCACCTCACACCCACTAGACAGCCAGAATCAAAAAGAAAGATAAAAAGTGTGGTAAGGGTGTAAAAAAAGTGGAACCCCCATCCATCATTAGTGGGTCTGTAAAAGGGTCCGGCTACTTTGTAAAATAGTTTGGTTTGGCAGTTCCTCAAAAAGTTAAAATGGAGTTACCATATGCCC
>PISX010029785.1:0-19575 GCA_004024625.1 Mellivora capensis | reverse complement strand
GCTTTAGCCGGCTCACCTGCCCTAGAACTAAACACAAAAGCAGAGGTTGAAAAGTGTCTAGAATACATGTGAAAGAGATTCATGGGCTAATCTTAAAGCATTTGTTGGGCAGGCAGGGATCATTTGGAACTCTGGGGATGCAAGTTTTGGCAGTTGCAATTTTTGTATTCTCTTTCCACCTTGCTAGTACCCCTTGTCCTACCCCTGTGCTGTTCTGTGGCCCTCCTCTGCTAAAGTCAGCAAGCAGGCTTGCCCCACTACTGTGCTCTTACACAACCCTGCGGAAGGCAAACAGGCATGCCCCAGCCTGGCACTTCCTCATGACTACCCTCTGCTAAATTTGGCAGACAGGCTTGCCCAGGCCCACAGCCCCACCAAAGCCAGTGAGTTAGCACAGTTCACACAGGGGACCCCCTTTTGAATGCCTAGCTCTGGTGGCCATAGGAGCTTGCATTTCTGGGTCCCAGGACTGAAACAGGGACAGTTCTTGGCAGATTACCTTCCTTGGGTCACTGCACAAACAACAGAATGAAACACACCTATCTTCCTGTTACCACTCCCTCAAGACTGGGAAAGATAGCTTTTTTGCCTAATACATAGAAATAAATACTGAGTTCAAGCAAAATGAGGAAATAGAGGAATATGTTTCAAACAATAGAATGAGATAACCCCCCCGGGGGGGGGGCTTAATGAAACAAAGAAAAATATTATCTAATAAAGGGTTCAAAAGAGTGATCATAAAGATGCTCACTGATTTCAAGAGAAGAATGAATGAACACAGAAAACTTCAAACAAGACATAGAAAATATAATAAAGTGCCAAAGAGAATCACAGAGTTAAAGAATAAAATGATTTTACCAAAAAATACACTAGAGGGGATCAATAGCAAACTAGATAAAGCAGAAGAAAAGTTCAATGACCTGGAACACAGGGCAGTGAACTTCAGAGCACCAAAAAGAAAAATAATTTAAAATGTGAAGATCCCCTAAGGAACTTCTGGTACAACATCAAGCAGAACAACATTCACATAATAGGGATTCCAGAAGGAAAAGAAAGGGACAAAAATCTTATTTGAAGAAATAATGGCTGAAAACTTCCTTAACTTGGAGCAAGAAATAAACATCCATATCTAGGAAGCTTAGAGACTTCTAAATCAGACCACCCCAAGAGATCCACATCCACATACATTATAATTAGAATGTCAAAAGTTAAAGATAAATAGAATTTTAAAAGCAGAGGGAGAAAAACAACCTGCTACATACAAAGGAACCCCCATAAGACGATCAGCATATTTTTCAGCAAAAACTTTGCAGGCCAGAAGAGAGTGGCAAAATATATTAAAAGTGCTGAAAGCAAAAAAATTTCAATGAAGAATACTCTGCCTAGCAAGGTTATCATTCAAAATTGAAGGAAAGGTAAAGAGTTTTTTAGACAAGTGAAAATTGAAGGAGTTCACCACTACTAAACTGGACTTACAGAAATATTAAAGAACCTTCTACAAACTGAAAAGGAAAGGTACTAATTAGTAACCAGAAATTATACGAAAGTAAAAATGTCACTGATAAATTGTATATATTATATATATATATTTTTTTTTATATATATATATATATATTATATATATGTATTAAGGTAGTGGATTAATCACTTTCAAAGCTAACTTAAAGGCAAAGATCCGAACAAAGCAAAAATAACTATAACTGCAACAATTAGTTAAGAAATACAAAGAGTTAAAAACATATAAAATGTGACACAAAAACCAGTAAAAATGTACAGTATAATGTGCATTCAGACTTAACTAGCTATCAACTTAAAAATAGACTGGTAAATATATAGGCTGATATATTTAAGCCTCATGTTAACCACAAAGCAAAAACTTATAGTAGATACATAAATGATAATGAGAGTGGAAACTAAATATAACACTAAAGAAAGATATCAAACTACAAGGGAAGAAGAAAGAAACAGAGAACTAAAAACAGCCATAAAATAGTTAACAAAATGGCAATTAGTATATACCTTCTATAATTTAAATGTAAATGGACTAAATTATCCAATCAAAAGGCATAGAGTACCTGAATGGATTAAAAAAAGAAAAAGTAAAAGCAACACCCACTTATATGTTGTTCTTGAGAGACTCAGATGTAAGGACACACACAGATTGAAAATGAATGGATGCAGAAATTATTCCATGCAAATAGAAACCAAATGAAAACTAGCAAAACCAAATGAAAAATAGCTATACTTACGTCAGACTGAATAGACTTTAAAACAAAGACTCTAATAAAAGACAAAAATGGCCATTACAGAATTATAAATTAGTCAATCCAGCAAAAAAAATGTTTGCATATTTTGTAAATATTTAAACACCAATGTAGGAGCACCTAAATATTTAAAGCAAATATTAGTAATAGATATTTGTATTATATTTGTAAGTATTTAAGTACCTGACATAGGAGCACCTAAATATTTAAAGTAAATATTAACAGATCTAAAGAGAGAAAGCAACAGCAATATAATAATAGTAGGGAATTATAAGACCCTATGACATAAATGGATAGATCATTCAGACAGAAAATAAGAAAATATAAGTTTTAAATGACACATTAGTCTGGATGGACTTAATAGATACATACAGAACATTCCATCCCAAAACAGCAAAATATACATTCTTCTCATGAACACATGTAATACTTTCCATGTCAGATCATATGTTAAGCCACAAAATAAGTCTCAGTAAATTTAAGAAGATTGAAATCACATGAAGGATCCTTTCAAAACACAATGATATGAATCAATCATAGAAAGAAAAGTGGAAAAGTCCACAAATATGTGGAGATTAAACCATATGCTACAGAAAAACCAGCTGGTCAGTGAAGAAGTCAAGGAGAGGAAGCCTGGGTGGCTCAGTGGGTTAAGCCACTGCCTTTGGCTCAGGTCATGATCTCAGGGTCCTGGGAATGAGTCCCGCATCGGGCTCTCTGCTCAGCAGGGAGCCTGCTTCCCTCTCTCTCTCTCTGCCTGTCTCTCTGCCTACTTGTAATCTCTCTCTGTCAAATAAATAAATAAATAAATCTTAAAGAAATCAAGGAGAAATCAAGAAATACCCCGAGACAAATGAAAATGAAAATGCGATATAACAAATTCAGTGGAATATAGCAAAAACAGTCCGATGAGAAAAGTTCATACAGGTCTACTTCAAGTTCAAAAAAAATAATCAAGTAAACTATTAATTTTACATATAAAGGAACTAGACTCCAAGTTAATGCTGGTCCCCAGTCGTAGTGCACTCTCGTATTGGGGTATTACTTTCCAATGGGTTGTTTCTGGTGGCTCCCTCCCCCTTTTCTTTATCTTCTGATACCAGTCAGACGTTCCCACTCTGCTTTACCTGCCCACTGGCATCTCCTGCCCCCGTAGAGATCCAGAAGTGTATAATTCTAATCTCTGGCTGATTTCATGGGTGATCAGACTTCCTTGGTAGGTAATCAGCTCACTTTAGGGTACAGGTTGAAACGGCGCCTCCTCCTAGTTCCCCGCCATCTTGTCCTCCGCATATAAAGGAACTAGAAAAAGAGGAGCCAATGAAGCCCAAAGTTAGCGGAAGGAAGAAAACTAATACAGAGTGGAAATAAATGAAATAGAGACCAAAAAAAAAAAATAGAAAAGATCCATTAAAATAGGAACTGATTTTTTGAAAGGATAAACAACATTGATAAATCTTTAGTTAGATTCAGAAGAAAAAATAGAGGGTTGAAATAAAATCAGAAATGAAAGAGTTTGGGAAGATATAACTGATACCTAAGAAACACAAAGGGAAATGACACTAATGCAAAAAATGATATGCCAACAAATTGGGCAACCTCAAAGAAATGGATAAATTCCTAAAAACATACAATCTTTCTAGACAGAATCATGGAAAAATAGAAAATCTGGATAGACTCATTACTAGAACAGAAAATGAATCAGTAAGCAAAAATCTCTCAAAATATAAGTGTCCAGGACCAGAACACTTCACTGACAAATTCTGTAAAACATTCAAAGATTATTTAATATCTACCCTTTTCAGGCTCTTCCAAAAAATTAAAGAGGTGAAATGCTTCCAAACTCCTGTTATGAAGCCAATATTGTTACCCTGATACTAAAATCAGACCATGGAGACTCCACAGAAAAAAACAACAACAAAAAACTACAGACCAATATCCCAATTGACATAGATGCAAAAATTCTAAACAAAATATTATTGAACCTAATTCAATAATATATTAAGTATATTTAAAAGATCATACAGCATGATCAACTGAGATTTATTCCAGGAAGGCAAGGATAGTTTAATATTCACAAATCAGTCAAAACAATTAGTGTGATACACTGCATTAGCAAAATGAAGGGTAAAATAATATGATTATCGCTATAGGTGCAGATAGAGCATTTGATAAAATTCAGCATCCCTTTATGACAAAAATTCTGATCCGAGTAGGTGTAAAAGAATGTACATTAATGTAATTAAAGCCATATATGGTAAGCTCATAGCTAACATCATACCCAGTGGTGAAAAGTTGAGAGTTTTTCTCTAAGATTAGGAAGAAGACAGGGTTCCTCTTCTTTCCATTTTTATTCAACATGGTTTTGGAAGTTCTAGCAAAGCAATTAGGCAAGAAGAATAAAAGGGATATATATTTTAAAGGAACAAGTAAAAATGCAACTGTTTGCAAGCAACATAATTTTTTTATTTTTTATTTATTTTTATTTATTTTTAAAGATCAACATAATTTTTTTATGAAGAAAATGTTAAAAACTACACACACACACACACACACACACACACACACACCCTGATAGAAATAGTAAGAAATTCAGTAAAACGCAGGATACAAAATTAGTATACAAACATCTGCTGGGGAGCACCTGGGTCACTCGGTCGGTTAAGGGTCCGACTCTTGATTTCCGCTCAGGGCACGATCTCAGGGTCATGAGATGGAGCTCTGCATCAGGCTCTGTGCCCAGCAGGGAGTCTGCTTGATACTCTTTCCCTCTCTCTTCCCCCCTCCCCACCCATCTCTCTCTCTAAAATTAATCTTCACAAAAAAATCTGCTGCATTTTTGTACCACTAACAATGTTAGAATGACCATTACCAAAGAGAAAAGAAATAATGAGTGTTGGCGAGAAAAGGGAACCCTTGCACACTGCTGGTGACAAAGCAAACTGATGTAGCCACAGTAGAAAAAAAGTATGGAGGTTACTCGAAAAACTAAAAACAGAACTACTATATAATCCAGCAATTCCACTTTCAGGTATTTATCTGAAGAAAATCAAAACAGTAATGTAAAAAGATATGTACTCCTGTGTTCATTGCAGAATTATTCATTATAGCCAAGATTTGGAAACCTACTGTGGCCATTAATGGATAAATGGATAAAGAAGATGTGATATATATTTAAATGTGTGTATATTTATTTTTATTTATAAATCTATTATAAATGTATCATATATAATATATAAATATTTATGAATATATATTTATATATTATATATAAGTATGTATTATAAAATGTATATATAAATAGATACATAAATATAAAATATATATTTATAAGTATGTTTTATTTATATTATTTTGCATATATAGATAGATAGATATAAAAACTATAACAAAGGAATACACTCAGCCATAAAAAAGAATGAAATTTTGTTATTTGTAACATTGATGGGTCTTGAGTATTTTATGATAAGTGAAATAAGTAAGACAGAGAAAGACAAATACCAAATGATTTCACTTATATGTGGGATCTAAAAGCTTAAACAAACAAAACAAAACAAAACCAGACTCACACAGAGAACAGATTTTTGGTTTCTAGAGAGGAGGTAGGTTGTAGGATGGGTGAAATGGCAGAAGGGGTTCAAGAGGTACAAACTTCCGCTCATAATCTATATAAATCATGGGGATGTAGTATACTGCATGGTGACTATAGTCAATAATATTGTGCCCTATATAATGCAACTTTATATCATGACAGGGAAAACAAGACTTATCATACCGATCAATTCACATTGTGTATGAATATCAAATCATTATGCTGTACTCCTGAAACTAATTTAATGTTATATGTCAATAGTATCTCAAAAATGGGATTATATATAGGCATATTAAGAAAGAGATTTATTTTAAGGAATTAGCTCATGTGATCATGGTAATGGCAAGTCTGAAATTTGTAGGACAGCCTGTAAGGTTGGAAACAGAATTTCTGTGTTATAATCTTGAGGCAGAATTATTTTGTTTCTTGAGACTGTGGTTTGCTCTTAAGATCTACTAATTAGCTGAGGCCTACCCATATTATTGAGAGCAGTCTTCTTTACTTACATTAACTAATTGTGAATGTTATTTATATTTACAAAATATCATCACAGCAACAACTAGACTAGTATTTGATCAAATAACTGCTACCATAGGCACCTAACCAAGTGTACATTATATATATATATATAAGTATATATAAAGTATATATATAAGTATATATATGTGGGTCATTTAGAAGGATTTTTAGTAAAATAAATGAAATTTAAAACTTAGTTTTACAAATTTGATAGAAAATGTGTTTTTTCTTGTTAAAAAAAGCACATATTTGGGGTGGTTTATCAGGAAGTATAGAATCAAGACAAATACTGAGGAAGATGTCACTTTGGAATTCTCCATATTACACAGGTCCATTAATACAGAAAGTAATGGCAGTACAGATGAAGGGCATCCTATCAGCTTGGGGGAAAATATGTAATAATGATTTCAGCTCACTAAACAAGTCTAAAAGTTCTAGCTTCTAATCATTTCTCTCATTTAAAAATCATGGCTACATTAAGTACTATTCATTGGACTGTGAAGTAGCTATAATGCATTTTTTATATAGTCTTACTATATTAAAATGTCAAGTAGCTTTTTACATATCTGGTCTTCTATTAATGTATTTGGTGTATTTAATTTCCAACTTGGTATTTTTCTCTTGCCATATTGGGATGTTTCTATTCATCCTGGCTTATTTCTTTAGCATCATTCATAATTTTAACACTTTGACTTTACTGAAGTTAAAAGCAGTGAGTAAGTTAATAGATAGATCTGAACAGTTATATAATTTTATCCACTAAAACATTTAATTTTCTTATATATTACTAATGCCTATTAGAGCACATCATAAAATTCTTTTCATTAATGCCAATTGCACAAAAACTAATAGAGTGAATACAGTGGAAGGAAAATATAATGAACTAATTGGTATGCAAATCATTAGCAAAATGAAGCTAAAAGATTTTAAAATGGAATAGCTTCACAATTCTTTTAAAGCAGAATTTCATATTATACATACTCAAACAGAATCCCATGTATTTTCAATATTATCATGAAAAATGAGAGAAACAGTGTTGTTTTTAAATCGATGGCCATTCTGCCTCTTTAACTCCCCATCTCTTTGACTGAAATCTGTTGATCTAAGGAGTAAGCTCCTTTTCATTAAGTCTTGATGTCATTATTGCAATACTGATTAAGCAAGAAAAAAGAAAAGGGCCTGGCAAATGTGAATTTAGGTCCCTCTGATAATCAATGATTGTAACTTAGTTCTTCTCAAATTTTAAGAAGACTAATCTGTAAAATAGGGAAAATAGCATTTTGTACATGGTTATGATAAAAGACAATTCTGTATGTAGCTGACCCTTGAACAACAACATGGGTTTGAACTACGCAGGTTCACATATTTTTTTCAGTAGGTATATAAATTTATAATATTGATAAATACAGTACTGTAAGTGTATTTTCTATTTCTCATAATTTCTTAGTAACATTTTGTTTTCTCTAGCTTATTTTGTTGTAAGAACACATATATAATACATAAAGCATACGAAATACCTGTTGGTTATTTGGTTATTTATGTTACCAATAAGGCTTCCAGTCAACAGTAGACTACAAGAAGTTAAGTTTTTGGGGAGTCAGAAGTTATATGTGGATTTTCAGTTGTGTAGGGTGGAATCAGTGCCCTTAATTCCTGCATTGTTCAAGGGTCAACTATAATTACTTTCTGTAATAAATATTCAGTCTGTCATGCCTATATTAATATACATATAAATGACACATTTGTATTATACTGTTGATGTAGATTAAATACATCCTGGCAAACCCTCTTTACAAACCGTATGTGTACGCACAGACATGCCCCTCTCTCAGATTATTATTTTAAAGAATATTCTTTGTATCCTGTATATAAAATTATCTATCGTATACTCACCTGTGTTTAGTGCTTTAGATATATCAATATCCGTAACAACCTCAGTGAGGCACACACTCTACTCCCCATTATTGATAAAGTAACTAACTGATGTTCAAAGAAAATAAGCATTTCTAATTGCTCTAGATAGTAGTCACAATTGATGTGGAAGACTGTCTAAATACAGAGCCTGTAGTGCATCTCAGTACTTTATTTTTCCTATGTTAGTTGTCTGTTCCTCTTCAACATGACATCTGCTTCTATTAAGCCATTGACATTATTCATTCAAATATGCCAATATCTAAAACATTACCATTACAAAACCCAAGTTTCCTTAATCTTATTTTATGTCATAAAGCTACTGGCACTGTGGAAGCTCTTCTCCTTTTTTAACATTCTGCCATCCTACACCCCCTTGGCTCTTGCCTTCTGTCACTGGTAGTCTCAACTTGTAGCATATAGTGGTAGAAGAGGAGTGGACTATGGACATGGACTTGGATTGGAATCCTATAATCTCATGCAAGTCACCTATTTTCAACCATGTTTGCTCGTCAGTGGATATTAATGGTACCTGTATTGCAGGGATGTTATGAAAACTGAATGGGTAACATTTGTAAAGCACCTAACATAGTTCATATGACACTTCAAAATTTGGTTGCCTTACCTTACTAATTTATTTTTGCGAATGGGACCATGAGACATATGGGTTTTCTGAGGTTCTGCCATTGAGCCCTCTTCTTCCACTCATTTTATTACTATTGTACATTTCATCCACACTCATGTTTCTAAATATGACTTTATTTTTTACTACCTTTAGTTATTCTGTTCTTATGTTCTAGGTACTGCTTTCACTTTTTCACTGCTTACTTTACTATTGCTTTAATCTCTGCTCCATTTCTTTCATTTTGTGTCACCCTATATACTCCATTCTCAAAATACTCCTTATAAGGCGTATATTTTAATATTCAAGTTCCAAAATGGCCAGCGACTCTCCATTGCTATCCAAAAAAATTAAAACATATCTGTCAAGATGTTAAATGTATTTGAAAATCCCCCTGAAATCTCTTTCTAGTAAACATCATTTATTTTGTCTATTCTTTTTTTAAATATTTTTCTTTTTTTCTTTTATATATTTATTTGACACAGAGAGAGAGACAGTGAGAGAGGGAATACAAGCAGGGCGTGTGGGAGAGGGAGAAGCAGGCTCCTGGCTGAGCAGGGAGCTCGATGCAGGGCTCAATCCCAGGACCCTGGTATCATGACCCATAATGAAGGCAGATGCTTAACAACTGAGCCACCCACGCGCCCCTATATGTCTGTTCTTGAAATCAAACACATTATTCAAGACAAATCAAGTGCTTCCCCATAACTAAAGTTATTGGAGATTTTTCTAAAGAGATGATGTCCTCATTACACATTTTTATTTATTTCATACTTCGTTAAAAACTTTCCCAGAAGACTTACTCTAAAATTCTTTTTTTTTTTCATTTTATACAACACTATGCACACAGTGTATCCACTTAGCTCCTGTACTGTTCACTAAATGGTCTTGATTAGATGTCACACTGTGTTGTCACCTTTATATAATTTCACATATGGTTCTTGATTCTAGAAACAATATTGAAAATTAATTAACAAAATTCTAGAATAGAAAAATACCCAAGCAGTAAAGATAGATTCAATAGGGGCACCTGGGTGGCTCAGTGGGTTAAAGCCTCTGCCTTTGGCTTGGGTTGTGATCCCAGGGTTCTGGGATTGAGCCCTGCATCGGGCTCTCTGCTCAGCAGGGAGCCTGCTTCCCTTCCTCTCTCTCTGCCTACCTGTGATCTCTGTCTGTCAAATAAATAAATAAAATCTTAAAAAAAAAAAGATAGATTCAATAACATTTAGTAGTTTTTAAAAGTCTGCCCTACTTTTCAGTTTCCCCCCTCTCATGTCTATGAGAACCATGAGACACATCAATACCATGCTTTCAAAATCCTGACTATCCTGGTTTACTCTCTAAAAGGACACATTTACTTTCTCATTTCTCAACAAAACTTTGAATTTTTAGGTTTATAAAGGAAATAGTGAAGAGGTAGAAAAGGAAACATTGCCCTTCTTTCTTTCAAGCCAAGTATATAGTCTTCAGATCAGTAATAGCCACCTTGGAGAGTACTAGAATGAGGTTTTTGTGAGCCATGCAGAGCCTCTAAAGAATTTATAAAACAGGAGAACATAAAGCTTGAATTAATGCTCCATGCAATGTTATATGATGTATAGAAAATTTTGTCAGTACCATTGAAACAGGCTAGCTTTGAAAGTTCTTTTCAGACTAGAACTTGAGCGAGACATACAATTGAAAAAGATAATAGTTATATTAATGAGATTCAGAAATTATGCTTTATCTCAAAACACTGCCAAACTAAATACAATGTAAACAGAAATAAAGTGACATGCTTAAGAAGAAGAAAGCATAATCTAGACACAGAAAATGAAGCAGAAAAAGCATTTGCAGTCATCACATTCCAAACACAATTGGAGAGATCTGAAATATAGCCCATTGGAAGGAAAAAGCAATCACTGAACACAGTGCATGACAGAGCGGGGGAGAGTGGGAGATTCAGAGTTCTGTAGAACATTTGTTATCATAGTGGAGTCCCGTAAGTGCTTTTCTTATGAAACCACTGATACTGAGTTTTCTGTCTAGCCACACAAATGTGAGCAATTGGAATGTTAGCACAGAAAGGCAAAGACTAAATTTCCCCCCATAGGTGTTACCAAATTCTACAAAGCCTTGATGACTTAAAGGTTTTTCATGTTTTTTCTCCTCCATGAATTGGATATGAATCTTTCCAAAGAGAAAAACAACCTTATTTACTTTAACTGGCGTAGGGCTCCTTCCATTCTGCTGCAGATGTTACTGAATTTCCACTGTGCTTAAGAGGTCTTCGTTGTATCTGGAATGTATAGAACATTTAAAGATAATCTAGGTAGAATGTAAACAAATGTCTAGATACTGTTAGCTCATATTTTTTTTTTTAGAGATTTTATTTATTTATTTGACAGACAGAGATCACAAGTAGGCAGAGAGGCAGGCAGAGAGAGAGAGAGAAGGAAGCAGACTGAGCAGAGAGCAGAGAGCAGAGAGCCCAATGCGGGGCTGGATCCCAGGACCCTGGGATCATGACCTGAGCCGAAGGCAGAGGCTTTAACCCCCTGAGCCACCCAGGCGCCCCTAGCTCATATTTTCAAATAGATGGCCTTCACCAAGGAATTCTTTTAAAGAATTAATTTCTTGTGCAAATATTTTTAATATTTATAAAAACACATAGACATATGTTAAATATATTTTAGAGGTAATGTAAGTTTTACCCATAAAATTCACTTAACCATCTTCATTTTATACTTTGAATTTTAATTAAATCCAAAGGAAATTTAGAAAAGGAGATTAGCATTTACATACACAATGGCAGCATTTGGAACAATCTAATTTTTAATATATGATTGGCAGGCAAAGATGTGATCTGGACAGATACCCTTGGGGAGGCTTATGGGAAAATAATAGAATTTTTATTTTTTATATGCACCCATTGTCCATAATATCATTTCTGTTAAATATTTTAAGTGACTAAAGTTGATGATGAAATAGAAAAGTTCCTTGGATGTTACCTTTAAGTTAAAATAATAAAACATTATCAACTGCAGTAGGAATATGTGAAGAACTCTGCTTTCATTATATATTCATTATATATTAGAATGGCAGCCACAAAAGGCTCATTCCTTTGCTTAGCAGAGTAAATCAACTTAAAAATCCTAGAAAATACTTAGAATCATCTGGCATGCATTATTTATTTTGAAGGTGAAGAAATTCACATATAAGAAAGTTTACAGACTCACTTAAGCTCACAATGTTAAAGTCATAGTTGACCATTTCTATCTTAGTGTACTAATTAAAATAATGCTGAATAGGGGCTCCTCCGTGGCTCAGTGGGTTGAGGCCTCTGCCTCTGGCTTAGGTCATGGTGCTGGGATAAAGCTCCTGGTCAGGCTCTCTGCTCGGTGGGGAGCCTGCTTCCTCCTCTCTCTCTGCCTGCTTGTGATCTCTGTCTGTCAAATAGATAAATAAATAAAATCTTTTAACAAATTCTGAATAATTTATTATAAGTGTCAGAATATATATGTATTATTATAACACTGATACTAGATATAAATCCATTAATTATTCCTTTAAATTTTCTTTTTACATCATATTCTACTTAATTTCTTAATCTTTACCTTAAATTTTACCTAAAGTTAAAATTATAAATATACAGCAAATCAAAATGGAACTGAATTTGCAATACTGTTATTTTCCAATGACAATATTCCAGTGTTGATTTTAAATGAGGTCAACACACTAAAGAATTTACAGGTGTACTTATCTACTATCATGCATAGTAATATTTAAAACTGAGAAACTGGTATCCAAAAGATACATTAATTTAAATTGTTTCTGACTTAATTTTAGTAAATAAAATTCAAACACTGAAAAAATAAAATTAAATTTAAAAAAAGAATAAAACACACACACACCACAAATTTCAGAATAACACTTAGAAAATCCAGACATAATTCCAACTGCAAATAGCAAAAAAGTATGAGAGTATGAGGATTTAGCATGAGAATTTCAGGACAGGAGGTTTTTGTGGACTAAATGCTGTAAGCGTTACTGTGCATGTTCCAGAAATAAAGATGTATAAAGAGAATAGCAAGAAGGTGAATTCCCTCATGAGGTCACTGTGTGTTTGCCTATGACCATCTGGAGATATATGTGTGCATATATACATATCCGTATGCATATGCATATCCATATCCATATACTCCTAGCAGTTGTCATTCAGAAAGAACTTGCTCAAAAACAAAATATATATATTCATATCTGAAAATAATAAGTAGTAGAACATTTGGGTCTTTATAACTGAATCACTTTAGAAAGGGCACTCTTGAATTCACTAACTGAATGATATGTTTTTGTTATATAGATTTGGAAATTTTCACATTAAGTTACAGATCATAAAATATCCTTCATTCATTTCAATGATACTTTAAAAAAAAATCTTAAATGATACTTTAAGAAATATATACTTTTCATCCAGGAAAATACTATTCCATGGTATCTGTAGCTTCTGTCCTACAACTTTATAACATTTCCAGATAATATCATCACCACACTAGTCAGTCAGTGTCTGAGAGAGGTCTCTGCTCAACCACCCTTTGCACAAGTTTTGTCCTTCACAAGTTGCCTTGACCAAGGAAGGCCAATGAGAGATAAACCCAGATCTTGTTCTGCACACCAAACTCAGGACCTTGGTTCAGGACCACATAAGCTAGTAGGACAGGGCAGCTCTTTGTCATTTCTTTTCCCAGGAGGTGCATCCTTTTTAAAATTCATAAATGTTGAGTGACAGCTGCTGTCTGTGGATACTGGCCACTCAGGGATATTTATAGGTACTCCAGGAGCTATACAAACTGTACTGTGCCACTCCCTGTGTATAGAGAGATGATTCAATTAGGAGGCATTCCTTGGTTATCCCCTCATCATATAGAGTGTCCTACAAAAAAAATGAGAAGACTGCTAGTTTCAATTACTTGCGATTCTTCACTCATTTAACAGATACTCATTGAGAACATACTATTCTGGGTATATCTTAGTGAATAAATAGATAAAATACTGGTACTCATGGACCATCTATTCCACTAACTCTAAAGAGATAATAAAAATAAACAAGTAAGTTGTACAATGTGTTAAATGCTGGCAATTATTATTAAATAAAAACAGCAAATTAACCAAGCTGGAGTGGTCAGGGTCAGGGTCTTTCAGCAAACACTGTAGATAAGGAGTGATCTGTCTTGCTGAGGGACTGATAAAAGATCTTTGATTTTTACTCTGAAAAGTTAAAGCACTGATAAAAATTTGACTAGATACGTCGTAAGATCTAACTTATGTTTTTAAGTAATTAGTTTTCAAATAAACAATCTTCCTGCTGTGTTGATAAAACTTCTGTTGTTTTTTTTTTTTTTTAAGTGATTGCACTTACTACACTATTGGTAATGGAATCAAATTTTGAAAGAGGAAAAGCAATTAGGACATTATGGCAAATATCCAGGGTGAGAGAGACGTGACTTCTGAGAGAATTTTAGCTGTAGAAATGGAGTGACCAGATACTAAATGTCATTTCAAGGTGAACCTGTAAGGATTTTCTGATTTATTATGTGTCAGTTGTGAAGGAAAAAGAGGAATAGATTATGAAAATTATCAAACCATAGTATTTCCCCATCAGAATTATTAGACCATAATACTTCTCCATCACTTTCTCTATTCCATAGGGAAGCAAGACATTTTCTGCAATTCCATTGATGCCTAATCCACGAGATTTTTACTATGTCCAACTCTACAATTTTATTATAGAGAGGAACTGAAGCTAATGATGAAAAAAGTACTAAACGTTTGCCATGGCCAAACAATGGCCATGTCAATAAAATATAAAAACATAAAGAGCTGGGAAATGCAGATGAAAACAGCAGTAAGACACTATTCCAAACGTGTCAGCTTGAAGAAAAAGTAAAAATATGTTAATGCCAGATATTGGTAAGGATATGACGAAGGAGTCACTCTTACATTTTTGATGGGAGTGCAAAACAGCAAAAAAAAATTTGATAAAAAAATCTGAAGATGTCTTGCAAAGAGGAAGTCTCACATTTACTTTAACCCAGCACATCTCCTGTGTCTGCATACTGCAGATTCTCTTGCCCATCTTCTCAAAGAGACAACAGCAATGTGCAGCGCATAATATTTTTTCATGGCCGAACATCTTCCACAAAGAATTACCTTCATGTGGGCGCCTGGGTGGCTCAGTGGGTTAAGCCGCTGCCTTCGGCTGAGGTCATGATCTCAAGGTCCTGGGATGGACTCCCGCATTGGGCTCTCTGCTCAGCAGGGAGCCTGCTTCCCTCTCTCTCTCTCTGCCTGCCTCTCTGTCTACTGTGATCTCTCTCTGTCAAATAAATAAAAAAATAAAATCTTAAAAAAAAAAGAATTACCTTGATGTTTATCAACATGCGAATGCATGTATTTCATTATTTATACAATGGGATTTTATTATTTAACTATTGTTATTTAACAAATAACCCTAAAATGTAGCTGCTTAAGACAACATGCATTTAATGATCTTACCGTTGCTGTGGGTGAGGAGTCTGGGCATGACTTAATTAAGTCCTCTGCCTCGGGATCTTTCATAAGACTATATTCAAGACGTTAGCCAGAGCTATTGTCTCATCTCAAGACTAAATTTGGGGAGAATCTGCTTCCAGGCTCACTTAAGTGTTTGTTGGCAGGATTCAGTTCCTTGTGAGCCGCTGGGCTGAGAGCCTGAGGTCCTCGATGGCTATTAGGGGCCTCCCTTACGTCCTTGTTCTATGGGGTTCTCCCTGCAGCAGCTCTGCGCATGGCGGCCGACTTCCATCAGAGCAAAGAGGTGAAAGAGTTAAGGGAAGGTGTGGAGAGAAGCCAGACACTTTGTGATCTAATTTCAGAAGTGGCATCTCATCACTATTGATTTTCATTCGGGACAAGTCAGTAGGAAGCAGGGATCATTGGCATGCGGGTTAGAAACTCTCTACCACGGCTTCTAAGAGCAATTAAAATATAGAACAATTAAAACATAGAATCTAATGCTGCAAGTACCAGTGTCTGTGTGTAAACCCCAAACACTTAACATTGCATGTTAAATGCAAAGGGCAGGGTACATAAAGTTATATACAGTATAGTACTACTTCTGTAAAGCACAGATATATCTGATAGATGATAGATGACTGATAGATAGATGGATGAAAGATTTAAAGAAAACATAAACACTCTATTCAGGGCAGTGGTTTCTTGTTTGTGGGACAGAAGGGGGATAATATCAGGAAGTATAAACAGAAGGCTTTAATTGTTTTTGTAAGAATTTATTTCATACTCTGGATGTTAAGTATAATATAATTATCCAAACATGTTTTACAATACCTCAGAAAAAAATTGAGAGCCTGCATTCTACTTCAAAAGGGATTCAACCATATTATGGAATTTTATGTATGGAATGAATGGAAAACCCCTGGTGCCTGCTCTAGGGATAGAGCACACAGTGCAATGTCTGTCTGGCTCATTCTTAGCTCCCGAAACCCTTTATATATGCAAATTCATCACATCTTTCCTGATTCTCAAAAGCAAGCCTCCAAAATTATTTGAGTCTCATCGTGTTCCACTTACTCCAGTTTGTTTGAAGTTTGTTTGAAGTTTAAAGACCTTGTTTTCTTGATCTGCCTTTGCTCTTGACCACCTTATTCTAAACTATTAGTATTATCAGACATTGTGTGTGTGTGTGTGTGTGTGTGTGTGTGTGTGTGTCCCAACACTTGTTTCTAGACTGACTTTCAACACTGGGTCCATGGGAATACCATACACTCCTTGCTATATAATGTTTCTCTAGCTACAAATGCAATTGTAGTTTATGGCAGTTTAGTTTGGATAAATAAATACCTAAAGATATTTTCTAAATTTAAATTGACTTCAGCCAAAGTTCCATCCTTTTCTCCTATTTTAAAGGGACTACGGAACCTGTCTTGGGGTAAATTACTATCATCTTATCTGTAAAATGCCTTCTTCTCTTTTTTTAGTTTTCAGAGTATAGATGATTGGTTTTTTTTTTTAATAGGGAGATAACTTTCAAGAATTAAACATAAAAATGAGAATGACGTGTAATGTAACTTTATATTTATGTAGAGGAGAATTTTGTATTTTTAAAGAAAAACTATTTTAGATTTAGTATGGGTAAAATATTTTATATGAAATTCTGTATCCAGTCTTGTATGATTGGGAATATATCTATGTTTTGTTGATAAATATCTAATACAGTGAAGTTAGATGAAACATACTTCTTTTTTTTAAGATTTATTTATTTATTTATTTAACAGAGAGAGATTACAAGTAGGCAGAGAGGCAGGCAGAGGGGGAAGGGAAGCAGGCTCCCCTCTGAGCAGAAAGCCCGATGCGGGGCTCGATCCCAGGACCCTGAGATCATAACATGGGCCGAAGGCAGAGGCTTAACCCACTGAGCCGCCCAGGTGCCCCAAAACATAGTTCTTAATTAAATTAAATTTGTGATATAACTGAAGACCCAAATAGTAGAAAATTTCTGTAATATTCATTTGGAATCCTGAAACCAAAGGAAGACAAGAGTAGCCCAGGAAAATTAAATCCTAGGCTTATCCTCCAAAACTACGAAAGAAATAAAATAAAATATTAATATAACAAATATACATACATACACACACACACACACACATACACACACACAGGATAGTTCTTTTTCCAGAATGCATGGGTACTTTAACATTACAGAGGCTATTAATACACTGCTCCACATTACTAGATCAAAGAAGAAACAAACAAATAAATACATATGATTATTTTAGTTGATGTAAGAAATGGAAGAAATTAAAACTCATTTATAAGGACTGTTAGCAAACTGGGACTACAAGGTAATTTTCTTAATCTGATAAATTGTATTTACCAATAGAAAATAGGGCAAGTATAAATAATGGAGACACTTAGGTCATATCTTCTTTAATTAAGAAATAAGATAAGGCTCCTGCCACGTCTTGTTTATTGAATATAATGTTAAAGTTGTAGCGGACACACTAAGTAAAAAATTAAAAGGACTGGAAAGAAAGATAAATGTTACTACTTGCAGATGATCTAATTGGTGACAGAAAATTCCACAAAACAGACTAAGTATCCTTCATCCAGAGAATAAAGAACTGTGATTTATTCCCATGATACAATAATATTAAATATCAGTGAAAACAACTGAATTGTATCTTCATGAATCACTATGGATAAAGACGTCAAAATCCAACATTCAGTGAAATGCTAAGATGTTGAAGCTGTATTTAAAACAATACAATTGATTTAAAACTTTAAAACACACCACATACTATGTCCTCAAATTACGTGCATGTGGCCTAAGGACAAAACTGCTCCTGGGAACCATCTCCTACCTTGGGGTTAGTTTTTATTCCTAGGAAGGAAGAAAGGAGAAGTGAAAGTTGAAAATTTTCTGTATCTGCTGCAACCCTAACACTTTGTTTTGTAAAGAGTACAATTTGTATAATGTATGGCAAAACATTGTATCTCAGTACTGGATCATAATTGTTATTCTGTACTTTTTTAATATTTGAAACATTCTATTAGTATTTTTAAAATATAAAACAAATGATTTTTCATTATATATGTTAAAATGCTTTAAATTATTTTGTATATTTAAAATATGAAATGCATAAATTATTACTTTTTTTGTATTTCAAAATGTGTGTGTTTGCGCACACATACATATGTATGTGTGTACTCTTATGAAAAGGCTTTGCTTAATCATTATGGTGGACATTTGTTTCTTCAGTCACTTTCACTACCACTTTTGACCAAAAACATATTGAACTTAGAGGGTTTATTGCAGTATTTGAGGAGATTTTACATTATCAAGTAAACTTAAAAATTAAAATAATATACTTTAATGCATTCTCAAATGCTTATCATTTTATTATCTTAAGGACTTATGCTTGAATTGCTAGGTAGATTACTATAGATCCTAATCACTATTAAGACACATTTTTCTTGTAATTAACTAACTTTGTTCATGTTAGAATTCTACTTCAGTTACTGAGTAATAAATAAACTGTAAAACTATTTGTAAGAAGCTATCAGTTTCGCCAAAAACTTAGTTGACTAGCTTATTCTTTAAACATTATAGTACTAATAACTACATTTCTGTTGGTTTCTCTCTTCTATGGACATTTCTAAGTACTCTGCCTACCTCAATTTATTTGATCTTGGTAAAAACCTATGCCACAACTCCTACAGAGGAGGAAGTGAAGAGTCTCAAGCTACTTGCCCAAGGTCACAAAGCTAGGAAGTGGTACATTTGGAATTTGCAATCTGATAATCTATCTTTAGAGAAAAGGTCTTATCTCATTTCTCATTCATTCTGTGTATCAATCCTTTCTGTTCATACTATATATGAACCTATTCCATAACTAGTTCAACAAATATTTAGTGAAGGCACTTTTGTATTAGTCAGTATTCTTAAATTGGGAATGTGAAAGCAATACAGATTTTTTTTTTAAATTTATTTATTTGACAGACAGAGATTATAAGTAGGCAAGAGAGGCAGGCAAGGAGAGAGAGGAGGAAGCAGGCTCCCTGCTGAGCAGAGAGCCCAATGTGGGGCTCGATCCCAGGACCCTGGGATCATAACCTGAGCCGAAAGCAGA
>PISX010029784.1:0-19576 GCA_004024625.1 Mellivora capensis | reverse complement strand
CATACAGCAATTCAGTAACGTGGCAGGATACAAAGTCAATGTACAGAAATCAGTGGCTTTCTTATACACTAACAATGAAAATACAGAAAGGGAAATTAGAGAATCGATTCCATTTACTATAGCACCAAGAACCATAAGATACCTGGGAATAAACCTAACCAAAGAGGTAAAGGATCTGTACTCGAGGAACTACAGAATATTCATGAAAGAAATTGAAGAAGACATAAAAAGATGGAATACCATTCCATGTTCTTGGATTGGAAGAAAAAACATTGTTAAAATGTCTATACTACCTAGAGCAATCTATACTTTTAATGCCATTCCCATCAAAATTCCGCCGGTATTTTTCAAAGAACTGGAGCAAATAATCCTAAAATTTGTATGGAATCAGAAAAGACCCCGAATCGCTAAGGAAATGTTGAAAAACAGAAATAAAACTGGTGGCATCTCATTACCTGATTTCAAGCTTTACTACAAAGCTGTGATCACCAAGACAGCATGGTACTGGCATAAAACAGACACATAGACCAATGGAACAGAGTAGAGAGCCCAGATATGGATGCTCAACTTTATGGTCAAATAATCTTCAACAAAGCAGGAAGAAATATACAGTGGAAAAAAGACAGTCTCTTCAATAAATGGTGCTGGGAAAATTGGACAGCTATATGTAGAAGAATGCTGAACACCTCTTAATGTGCTTATGAGCTCTTTATATATATTCTTTGGTGAAATGTCTATTCAAATCTTTTGCCTATTTAAAAAGTTGGGTTGTCTTCTTCTTGAGTTGTGAAACTTCTCTATATTCTGGATATAAGACCTTTATTAGAATTAGGATTTGCAGATATTTTCTTCCAGTCTGTGGCTTACCTTTTTATCTTCTTACTTGTGTCTTTTAAAGTACAAAAATTTATTAAGTTTGATTTATCAATTTTTTTTCTTTTATGAATCATGCTTTAAGTGTCATATCTAATAACTCTTTGCCTAAGCCAAGGTCAAGAAGATTTTCTCCTAAAAAGCTTTATCATTTTAGCCTTAAATTTTGGTCTGATCCCTTTTGAATTAATTGTTGTGTGTGGTGTGAGTTAAGGGTCTAAATTCATCTTTTTGCTTGTAGATATCCAATTGTCCCGGCAATATTTGTTGAAAAAACTTGATTTTTAGCAGCCTGTTTGTGAATGGAGAATAAAGACTTAATAAGAGTAATCCTTTGAGGTTTGTAGAGATGTGCTTTATGACCCAGTAAATGTTCCATGTTCATAAACATTCCACATGTGCTTGGACAGAATGTACACTCTACCGATGTTGGCACACTGTTATATGTATTCAACCAAACTTGAGAATATATTAGTTCTGGGGCACATGCGGGGCTCAGTCAGTGAAACGGCTGCCTTTGGCTCAGGTCATAGTCTCGGTGTCCTGGGATCAAGCCCCAGGTTCAGCTTCCTGCTCAGTGGGGATTCTGCTTTTCCCTCTCCCACTCCCTTCATGTGCTCTCTCTCTCTTTCTCTTTCAAATAAATAAATAAAATTGTAAAAAAGAGAGAAAACATTAGTTCAAATCTTCTATATCTGTACTTATTTTTTGCATATGTTTGAGCTAGGAATTACCAGCGGAGTCATGTTAAAATCTACTGACATGATAGGAGATTTGTCTTTTTCTTCTTGTCCTTTCACTTTGTGATTTATGTATCTAAAGATTGTGTTACTAACTTTCATTAACGTGTGATCTGATCATTTTATCATAAGGTAGTGACCCTCTTTATCAATATTTTTTGCCTTAAAGTCTATTTTGTCTGATACTGGTATTTTTTTTTTTTTATCAGAGAGAGAGAGAGAGCGAGCGAGCGAGCACAGGCAGACAGAGTGGCGGGCAGAGGCAGAGGGAGAAGCAGGCTTCCCATCAAGCAAGGAGCCCGATGTGGGACTCGATCCCAGGACACTGGGATCATGACCTGAGCTGAAGGCAGCTGCTTAACTGACTGAGCCACCCAAGTGTCCCTGATACTGGTATCTTTTGGGGAGTATGTCCAGGGACCGTATACTTGGAAGATTTGACCTGTTGAGATAATAAATTCTGCCTCAAAGTTAGCTTCTTTGCACAGCGCCTTTCCTCCCTGCCTCCCAGTCAGGCTCACATCCTCGTCCTAATCTAGGGGCATCTTAATTGGCTAGGCAGCATCTTTCCCTTGGGATGCCAGAGAATATTAACAATTTTAACGGGTCATTCAAATCATTTGTCGTTTGGTGTAAGAAAGCCAAACATGACAGAGAAAGAAGGTTCTGCCTTTCAAAGCCAGACAGAACTAGGACATTTCAGTATGCCAGTAGAAGTAGGCGTATGTCCTAGTGGAAGGTGAACTGTTTTGGGTTCTCGATTTCTTGTCAAACACAAAACATCTCCACATATGTAGAATGTAAAGCACGGACACTGATGGTCCTGCCAGCTTCTCCTGCAATCCAGCCTGTGCTCAACAAGAAAGGAATAGTCCCACCATATTTACCGCCATATTTAGTGGATTCTGAAGCAGTTGGACAGGTTAGGCAAACAGGAGTGAGACTTTCTCCCCACCCAGACGTCATTCCTCACACACTTAATGAAAGAACACCTCCTTCTTCTCACTGGTGGAGGCTGAATAACTTTCTTGGACCAGAGAGGAAATATCTGTACCCTGAAAGAAAGAACCTCCCCTGGTGTGGTTAAAGGCCTTGGTCTCAAGCAACACCCCAAGAGAACCCCACTCACTCAGCACTTACTTACTCTGTGCTGGGTCTTTGGCAGACATGATTTCCTCCAATCTATGCAACAACCCCATGAGAAAGATATAATCATCATTTTACAAGCAAGAACACTTAGGCTTGTATACGTTGACCTTCCAATGGACAGTCAGCTAGCAAGTGACAGAGCCAGGATTTGGACCCCAGCACTTCTTACCTTCCTGCTTGAAGGAGAACCAAAGCACCTGGCTTCTGCAGAGAAGTTTCCAGTCCACATGGAGCAGCCAGGAGGGCAGCCAGGGGAAGGGATGGAGGTGTGGTTGCCTTTCCTCCCACTCCCTCCTGAGCCCTGGCACTCGGTACAGGTGGACATCAGGGAGGCACCATGGGCCGGGCGTGGTAGAATGAGCAATTTGATAGCCTGCCCATGAGAAGCACTATGTTGTGTATTTTCTTAGATGCTGTATTTGTCCACTTGGCCTCCATTCATCACAGGGCTAACTACATTAACTACAGTTGCTTATATCCATGATGCTCTGGCTTCTAGGGGCTTCACAGACCCAGGAAGAGGCTGCCTGTCCCAGAGCTAGCTGATTCCTAAAGACAGTATCACCCTACCCATGAGCCTGCCTTGGGTATGCAAACCAGTGAGTCCTGAGTCTACACCCCCTTACCCACCTCCTTACATAACCCTCACACACCAGGCCCTAAGTCATCCCAGGGTGGCCTGCCAGAGCAAAAGCGGCTACCCCAAGAGCACAGAGCCTTCCAGAATGACTCAAACCGTTTATCCTGCCCTACCTTATCTTTCCTGAAGAAACTCCAACAAAGGCTCTGGCATAGGTTATCCCTCACTCTTTTCTGTCCCCTGACCAGCACAGGTGCTTTCCTCTGTGGCCCTGCCCCATGGCATGCAGGCCCCCTCTCCCCCACTGGGATCTGTGAACCTAATACACATTTTTCTTTCAAGTCCCATTCCTGCTTCCTGCTGTGGCCACACCGACTTTATCAGACCACATCCATCCCACACGTGCTTAGAACAGCTCGGCAGTTTCGGGGCCATGGCAAACTTTCTGTGACTGTTAGCTGTTACTGACATTGGTATTATTCCGGACCAGGTCTCTATTAATTCTGTGACCCTAAACAGGCTCTTTCTTTTCTGAGCCTGTTTCCTCAGGCTACCAATGGGGATTCATGGTACTCTGAACTCACCACGATGTTTTGAAGACCAAAGATGTAAAATGAAAATATTAGTTTATTTTCTCTTTTATGCCTCTGTCTCTTCCCAGAAGCTTCAGAGAGAGAAGGGTTATCTTGAGCTCACAGGGGGTTTTATGGTCACGGGGGGCTTCCTAGCCACGGATGCAGGGTCGGCTCAGATGGCTATGAACTCTGCACTCCAAGACTGTTCTCAGGCTCTGGCCAACCATCTACTTCTCATCTGCAGGAAATGGTCCCTCCCAGGCCCAGAAGTGACAAGGGCTCAGCCTCCCAAGGCCCAGGCTTTGGAGAATGGGGACAGGGAAGCCCAGACCACAAGAACAGCTTGTGCACACGTGTGGCACTTACACACCTGAAGCACCCAGGCCGCCTTCTCCATAATCAATCAATGCGCACGTTCTCCAAAGTATTCGGTGAGCGCTGAGCATTGAGCTGCAGACATAATGCGTACCAAACCCTTGGTTGGAACCTGCAAATGGGCTGCATTTCAGAATTCCAGTTGTAAATCAGGACTTGCTTCCTACAATAATTTGTTCTTTGGGGGAATAAAGAAAATTACACCCTGCACTGTATATTGTATTCCTAGCTTCATCCATGGAAAAATATTTCATCCATTGGATATAATTACATACAGTGGCAAGTATTTGTAATGAAATACTGTAGGAAAAATATACATCTAAAAAAAATAAACTATTTTATTTGTTCCTGACACATAGTATATACTACATAAATGTTTGTATACATATATTGTAGACAAAAGACTAAACTTTTTTGGGTCTCCAAACATTGACAATTAGGTCAAGTTGTTAAATACTTCGAGAGCCAATCCAAACAAGGGTACAGGCTGCCAATCTGTGACTTGTTATAAACTTTGTCAAGACTTGGTCACTTGCTTCTGAAAGGCCCTAGTGAGTCTTGTAATTGATTTTGGATGAGTTCCAAAATTCAGATTTTCAAACACTAAACATTTAGGTTTAATTTTAAAAATTGGAAATGAAAGTAAATCAAACAAGCAAAAAAGCTCCATGAAGTCAAAAGGCAAGTGACAAACTGGGAAAAATTATTTGCAGTTCATATCAGAAAGGAAGAATCCCCCTATTATATACAAAGCTTCTAGAAATAGAGGAGGAAAAGACCGTCAATCTAATAGAAAAAGATGGGCAAGAGACAAGAATGCGCAGTCCACAGATGACCCTTAAACATATGCAAAAATGGTCAACTGCCTTCAAAATAGGAGAAATACAGATTAAAACACCAGGCTACACTGATTTGCCCGACAGACTGGCAAAGATCCAACACACCTTGTTGGTAAATTCTTGGTGAAACAAGACAGTTCTCATCCATTACGGCTGAAACAGCAAAATCCTCTGGGAGCAGCAAGCACCGGCTATGAACTTTCCAAATTCCGCTCCCTTCACTTCTACATCTGGCCTCTAGGAATCCGTCCTCTATTGCATCAGTGTGAAATGGCACGTCTGCAAGCTTATGGGTTGCCAAATAGCACATCGTAATAGCGAAAGATGACAAAAAACGGACCATCGTCAGGCAGGAGGGAGCTGGTTAAATATTCTATGGTGCATCTGCACAATGGAGCGATAAGGATGTATCGAAAGTAATGAAATTGGTGTCGAACAGAAGGTATTTCTAAAATATGTTAAGTAATAAAACTAAGGTGCAGAAGGGTAATTGGATAAGAAGGAGGAAAACAAACATGGATATTTGTGTTATGAGTAGTTACAACAGAGACGCTAGCAGGGTATGTGAGAAATAAAGGGAAATGTTTATTAATTAGGTGAGAGCAACAGCTCTTAAACTTTAGCCTAGACCAGGATCACCCGGAGGGCTTGTTAAGTACAGATTACTGGCTCCCACTCCCCGGGCTTCTGATTCAGTAGGCCTGGGATGGAGCCCAAAACGACTTCTAACAAGCTCCCAGATGGCCAGCCAGAGATTTGGATTTTGAGATCCAATGGATCAGAAAATGGGAAACACAGGGCTGGAGCAAGGCTTCTCCAGGTATATGTTTTGGGTTTTGTTTTGTTTTGTTTTAAGGATATTATGTATTTATTTATTTATTTACTTACTTAGAGAGCGTGCACATGTGAGCAAGGGGGAGGGGCAGAGGCAGAGGGAGAATCTCCAGCAGACTCCACCCTGAATTCAGAGCCCGCCTCTGGGCTCCATATCATGACTTGGAGGTCAAGACCTGAACTGAAATCAAGAGTTGGACACCCAGGCACCCCTCCAGGTATATCTTTTTCTATCATTTTGATTTTTTTAAACGTGTAAATGCATTACTTCCTCAAAAAAAATCTTTTTTTTAAAAAAATATTTATTTATTTGAGAGAATGGCAGTGAGAGAGCATGAGCGAGGAGAAGGTCAGAGGGAGAAGCAGACTCCCCGTGGAGCTGGAAGCCCGATGCGGGTAGAAATTAAGCGGCACATCTAACTGCAAACACTGGGTGTTCTCCATTAAGAACTCAGCTCCAGCTCCAGTAGGAGATGGGTTCTTCCAGCTCAGCTAACCCAAGTGCCCACCCGAGCTAGGCCTGGCGGGATCACGAGATCAAATGCTCATGGTCTATGTGCCACGTGCCACACAGAGGGGACTTGGAGGTAAGGAGGAGCTCCAAACACAGTCTGGGGGGTCAAGGAAGGCTTCCTGGAGGAGGCCTCAGCTGGGCTTAGTCTTGTTGATGAACAGATGTTGTCCCCCGGTGAAGGTGAAGAGTGGAGAGACTAAGATTGCACATGAGCAAAGAGTAGAAAAAGGCTGTTCTATCTCCCATTGTGTGTATACCCCACATTTCGTTTATCCATCCATCCATCCATGGACACTTGGGTGGCTTCTACCTTTTGGCTCTTTGTGAATAATGCTGCTATGAACACGGGTGTGCAAGTATCTGTTTGAATCTCTGCTTTCAATTCTTTTTTTTTTTTTTTAGAGAGAGAGAGAGCTAGAGCTCATGCAAGTGGGGTGGGGTTGCAGAGGGAGAAAGAGAATCCTAAGCTAAGCATGGAGCCCAGTGTGGGGCTTGATCTCATGACCTTATCATGACTCGAGCCAAAATCAAGGGTCGGATGCTCACTGACTGAGCCACTCAGGCACCCCTGCTTTCAGTTCTTTTGAGTATATACCCAGAAGTGAAATTGCTGGATCACATACATGGTTTTTTTTGTTTCCAAAATTTTTTATTGTGGTGAAATACAACATAAAAATTCCCATGGTCTTCATTTTTAAGTGTACTTCAGGGATATTTAGTATATTCGTTTGTTGAGCCATCACTACCATTCGTCTCCAGAACTCTTTTCATCTTGCAAAGCCGAAACTCTCTACCCATTAGACACGGACTCCCCACCCCACTCCGGTAGCCCCCAGTGGCCGCCCTGCCACTTTCCATCTCTGTGAATCTGACTACCCAGGGGAACGCAGGTGAGTGGAATCATACGTACTTTTTTATTTTTTATTTTTTTGTGACCAGTTCATTTCACTTAGTATCATGTCCTCAAGGTTCATCCATCTGGGAGCATATTACAGGATCTCCTTCTTTTTTTTAATAATAGTCCATGGTACATATATAGCACGTTTTGCTTATCCATTTGCCTGTCAATGGACTGTTGGATTGTTTCTGTGTTTTAACTACTGTAGATATTATTTCTTAATATATTATGAACATCTTGTCTTATGAATAACCCAATTTCCCCAAGGCTTTTTTTTAGTGGCTGCTCTATTATATGTCAAATGGCTGTCCCACCATTTAGTTGACTAATCCCTGATAGTCGGAAATGTGGTTTATTTCTAAATTTATAGTATTATATACAGAGCTGGAAGAGTACCTTTGTGAATAACACCTTTGCACGCCTGATTATGACCTTCAGATAAAAGAATGCATGGTGTTTAGGCCTTTGGACACACTGCTGTTACAACAGCCTCCCTGCCCTCCACCTCCAGACAGTAGCCTAAGCCTGGGCGGGCTGCTGCACACACCCTGCCCCTTTCTTCCCCCCTTCGCACCAGGATGTCCAGGCGTCCCTGTACCTCCCAGGTGTGAGACCACAGGGATCCTGGAATAGAGGCTGATAAAGCCTCCAACCTGCTCACCTGTCATGGGGTCCATAGGTGGGGCTCTCCCCAGAAGGTCAAGTTGAACCTCTGGGTCATGTGGCAAATGGGTCTTTGCCAGGGGAAATGTGGTTCAACAGAGATATGCTCACACTAGCTCAAACCAAAGGGGGGTGATTTATGAGAAGGGAAATGGAGATTGGAGGGCCTGAAGACAAGGCCACTTGGGCTTCATAAGGGTCTAGAACTAAGAACTGAAAAGTCAAGAGTTCAGATTCCTTCTCTATGCCTTCTAGAGTGATCTCTTCTCTCATACCTGCTTCTCTCGCTACATCCGCTCAGTCTTCTGTCTTTCTGTACAGAGCAGGTTATAACATGCCATGTGGACCACTGGTCCCAGACCCAGCAGTACCTGCTTAACCTTTCTGCTTTAGCACCGACATGAGGAATAGCAGCCTCTGGGTCCCAATCCCAAATTCCTGGAAGGTGGCTCTGTCTAGAAGAGGTGTCTACCTGGGGAAAGAGGACAGGGTAGCTGAGCCCACACTCCTCATGCAGAAGTCATGGCAGGGGGATAGGACAGAAAGATTCATCCAAAGGGATGCCACACCTGCCCGGCAACTTTTTCTTGCACTTCCAGACCTCAGACTTCAATGGGATCATTCATGGTCAAGAAACTTGTGAATAGTACAACCATTCTGCAGGAAAAATGGTGTCCTCAGAAGATTAACTCACTGGGGAGACAAGGGGGCTTAGGGAAGAGTGGGCAGAGTTAGGGAGCCAACTTGAGATGGTGAAGCACTCTGGGACCAGCACCAGGAGAACCAGTCCCACCCATACGTGGGCAAAGGAGGAGAGGCAGGAAGCTGTCACTGCTGAAACCAGAGAGGACTGAAGCCAGGAGTGGTGGGTTAGAGGGCGAGGGTCCAAATTGCAGCTAAAGCAGATGAGGCAAAGCAAGAAATAGCCAACTGCTCTCCCCTCCCTTCTCCACCCTTCCCTCCAACTTAAAGCCAGAGGAGGAGACACTTGGGTTCAGCCTCCTGGATCACAGAGCAGGGCAGATAAGGATGCCAAGTGGATGCAGCTGGGGAGGTAGGATGGAAATTACCCAGCCCGGGTGGTTATGACATGTTTTCAAAACATGACAAGTGTTTAACTCCTGACTTTGTCATCTTACTCCTGGAAATGTGGCTTGAATCTATGAGACAAATTAAAATTTGTATTTGTACTACCTTTTGGGAGGCTTAATGACAAAGTCTGGGCTTTGGAGCCAGAAAGATCAAATTGCAGTCCAGGCTCGTCATGGGATATGGGGGCATATGGACTGGCCTCTCAGAGCCCCATTTTCTTCATCTATAATACCTGTCTCCCCCTTAAGTAAGCCTTTTTTTCCCCTTCAAATAATTCTTTATTGAGAGGCTTAAATAAAACCTTATGAAGTGAAGTGTCTGAGCATGAGGCATCATGGATACACCACAAATGGTGGTTGTTATTCCTATGATTTTTTCACTGTAACATTATCTGTAACAAAAAATATGAAAATAGCCTGGATACCTAACAAGAGAGGGGGGATTAAAGAATCAAAACTTGCGATCCAGCTCTAGAACCACAACCATGACTATCATAGTGGAGACAGTGAAGCCACATGGGACAACATCTCCACTGTAAACTGAGTGAGAGGGAGGCATGGCCAACACTGGGTTTACAATCTTTATGAGTGTTGCGAATACAAGAGAACATGCAGAACATGAAATAATCGATATGCCTGGTGAGGACCGTGGGTATTTTGTTGTTTCTTCTGAAAAAAATTTTAGGCGATGTTGACAGTGTTTGTATGAACATAGTATGCAAAATCATACAATTATATGACCTGAACGAAAGTTAACTCCTTCCTATGGGGGACTGTTTTTGTTTCCTGTGGCTGTTGTAATCAATCACCACAGAACTCAGTGGCTTAAAACAACAGAAATCTAGCCCCTCACAGTTCTCGAGGCCAGAAGTCCTAAATCCGGGTGTCAGCAGGGCCATGCTCCCTCCAGAAGCTCTGCTGGAGAATCCAGTCCATGCCTCTCTCCCAGCTGCCAGTGACTACCGGAATCAATCCTTGGAGCTCCCTAGTCTGTGGCCACATCCCTCCAATCTCTGCCTCCATCTTTACACTGCTTTCTCTCCTGTGTCTGTGTGGTCTCCCTCTGACTCACTCTTTTTTTTTTTTTAATAAGATTTTATTTATTTATTGGACAGAGAGAGAGATCACAAGTAGGCAGAGAGGCAGGCAGAGAGAGAGGGGGAGGCAGGCTCCCTGCTGAGCAGAGAGTCTGATGCGGGGCTCAATCCCAGGACCCTGAGATCATGACCTGAGCCAAAGGCAGAGGCTTAACCCACTGAGCCACCCAGGCACCCCCTTCTGACTCACTCTTATAAGAACACTCATCATTGGATTTAGGGCCTGCCCAGATAATTGAAAATGATCCTATCCTATATACCTAATTACATTAGCAAAGACCCTTTTACCAAATAAGGTCACAGTCACAGATTCCACAGATTCCACAGTAGATCAGAATGTAGAAATCCCCCCCACCCCTTGGGTGTGTGTGGTGAAGGAGGACATCATTCAACCCATTTTTTTTAAAGGGTGCATTTTTTCAAGATTTTATCCATTTATTTGACAGACAGAGATCACAGGCAGGCAGAGAGGCAGGCAAAGAGAGAAGGGGAAGCAGGCTCCCTGCTGAGCAGAGAGCTCGATGTGGGGCTCCATCCCAGGACTCTGGGATCATGACCTGAGCCGAAGGCAGAGGCTTTAACCCACTGAGCCACCCAGGTGCCCCGACCATTCAACCCATTTAAGAGAATTCAGAAACTGAAGGAAGGGAGATTCAGAAACTTGGGGGAGAGGGGCCAGCTGACACATCAGAACAGGTGGTGGTTAGTGGGGGGAAGCATCATGGAGGACACAGAAGACAACTTTTCACACAGAATTAACAAATAGAAATGTTTGTTGAGTGAATATAATGAGTAGAAAGGAATTGAGGATGAGCCATAACAGAAGTCTGATGTTCCAGACTTGTCTCCCAGCCTCACTGGGCAGAACGTGGACTCCAGTATCTGCTGTCTGTCTGTCCGTCACTGTGCTCAACTCCACTCCTTGCTTCTTAGCCCAGTTTTGCCTCTGGCTTGTGTCCTGTTTGATGAACATCTCAAATAATCTGAGAATGAAAATCAGGGAAGTGTGTGTACTGAGAGACTGAACATATAAATAGATAATGGCCAGACCATAACGACAATGGAGTTCTGACCCACGACCTCAGCAGCAACCAGCTTGGGAAGAAAAACCACAAAGCTCTATAGTAATCAGCCCAGAACAGTCAAGACATGGTCAATGACTGTCAACTTTCCTATTCTTTGCCCCAATGTCCAACTCAGGATAGCCAGAGAAAGCCAAAGCCAAGCCAGTCACATACAGAGGCCCTGCTTCTAGTCAGCTGTTTCCAGCTTCCCTTTGCTAACAGCCCCCTCCCCACCCCCCTGCCAAGGGCACCCCCCCCCCCATGCCCTCCTTTGTTGTTGTTGTTGTTTGACTATAAAGCTTTCAGGCTCCAGTGCTTGCCTTTGAGTCTCTTATCAAATGCAAGTGATGGGAACTGACTCCTTTGTTATAGCAAGCTCTAAATTGATAGCCCCTGTTTGTTCACATTGGGATCTTTATTTCCACTGGGCAGTCTCTGTTCTGCTGAGCTGAGTGAACTTGGCTTCTACACCTTGGTTCTGAGCATCACCTGTGAAGTTGAACCACTACAACCAGTACAGTGCCTGGCACATAGCAGACACTAAATAAATGATTGTAGGTTAAGGTGAGATGTATTGCTGCAACTCCAAGTTCTTAGATGAAGTTTAGGGAAGTAAATCCAGAACACTTATTTAAAGGAGATTCCAGTGAACTCTTGGTTATTCTGAATTCTTTGAAAAATGGAATTTTCTAGTTAATAGAACATTCTGGTTAACTCAGTCAGAGGGCATAAATGCCCTTAAAAATGGTCCTCATTGAACAGACCTTAATACTTCTTAAAGATGCAGATGGCATGTTATTGTTTTACAAATAGTGCTATGAAAAGTCTCGAGAGCCACACAGAATGGGCAGAAGTTGGATGGCGTTGGCTGTGGGGCTCCACTCACCTTGGGGGCTATTGTTGAGCTAAAGGCACAACTGGAGCTTGTGTTTTTATTATTTATTGCCCATAAAATGGAATGCAAACTACTCTCATTACCCACCACCACTACCTCCCCCTTGGGGTCCCTTCGTTGTTTAGATGGTGGGTAAACAGGCTGTTGGGTTGTTCCTGAGGAGAAAGGCTGGAGGTAACAGAGGTGAGGAAGGAAGAGGAGCTGCAGGAAGGAGCTTCAGAAGAGGCTCCTGAGAGGCTACTGTGCCCATGAGAGGCTTGGACCCCAGGACCCTCCACTTCTCTCTATGCTAGGTGGTAGGCACCATTTCCAAAGCACAGAGAAGACCATTTCCTTGAAAACAGCAAAAAGTCTTTTGACTCTGCCTTTTTTTTTTTTTTTTAAAGATTTTATTTATTTATTTGAGAGAGAGAGGGAAAGAGAATGAGAGGGGAAAAGTTCAGAGGGAGAAGGAGAATCCCCATGGAGCTGGGAGCCTGATGTGGGACTTGATCCCAGGACTCCGGGATCATGACCTGAGCCAAAGGCAGTTGCTTAACCAACTGAGCCACCCAGGTGGCCCCTTGACTCTGCCTTTTTAAAAAAATTTTCGAAGCATCCTTTCCAAGTTCTGTTTAGCTCTGTTTATAGCTGTGTTTAGAAAAGATGAACAAATGACATTTACTTAACACTTCAAACACTGGGCTTTTGGTGGATCACTGTATATTCTATGTTTTGAATACAATTTTGAATTTCATATCAGCAGGAATTCTGCCCTGAGAATTTATTTACCACAAAAGCCAAAGACTGTTCTTGTCTCCATCTTTCTTTACTTTCCCTCCCCTTCCCCCTCTTCCCATCATCCCATGCACATGCTGAAATTCTCTTAGTTTCCCCAGCAGACTCATACCCCATCTTGTTGCAGTCTTTGCACATGCTGTTCCCACCACCTGGAGTGCCCTCTTCTTTCAGTCCATCTGATGAGCCAAGCAATCCTCTAAGACTAAACACAGGTGGGGATTCTGGGAAGATAGAGCAGTAGGAAGCACCAGGAATCTCTCTCCCTACCTAGACGACAATTGCACTGGAAGAATCTGTCTGATGTAACTATCTTGGAATTCTGGAGACTGTTTAAGGCTTGCAAATTCCAGGGAAAAACTTGGACAGTAAATTGTAGTGAATTTTGATCAATTTTAGCTCTTAGCACAGTAGCAGCTGCCCTCCCCCAACCCCCCAGCCACATGGCAGGCAGCTGTGCGTGTGTTCCTGGAGCAGACTATGCACAACTTGCAAGAGCCAGAGCAGGCAAAAAGAATCCTGGTCTCCAAATATCTATGCTCTGACACCGACTGCTGCTGCTGATCACAGAAGGTACAAAGGGGCAGCTGCCATGGTTGTCACACCTCCCACCATTGTTGCAAGCCCCTCCCCCGCCCCCAGCTGTAATGACTTGCTGGGAATTTTACTGTCTGGTACCCACCGCCCTTCATTTTTCTCTTTTTTCCCTTTTTGGGAGGCAGACGTTAATGACTAGGACGTTGAAACAAAACAAAAGAAAAAACAATTTTCAGTTGAAATTAAAATATGAAAGCACGTGCCCAGAAAAGACCTGAAAAGATGTTGTTTATACCTCAGGCTGAGCCTCAGCACAGACAGCCTACGACAATCAAAACAACAAAACCAGTAAATAAAAATAACAGCAAAACCCAGCAAACCCCAGGGAATGAAGAGGATCTGATTTCCAGAGTTACCAGATTCTTAGATTCAAATGTCCGATTTCCAATAAAAAAAAATCACAAGACGTACAAAGAAATGGGAAAGTATGGCCCACTCAAAGGGGAAAAACAAAATAAATGAACAGAAAGTATCCCTGAAGCAGACCTCACGGCAGCTATACTAGACAAAGCCGTTAAAACACCCGTCTTAGGGACGCCTGGGTGGCCCAGTTGGTTGGACGACTGCCTTCGGCTCAGGTCATGGTCCCAGAGACCCGGGATCGAGTCCCGCATCAGGCTCCCAGCTCCACGGGGAGTCTGCTTCTCCCTCTGACCTTCTCCTCGCTCATGCTCTCTCACTGCCTCTCTCTCAAATAAATAAATAAAATCTTTAAAACAAAAACAAAAACAAAAAAAAACACCCGTCTTAAAGATGCTCCGAGAATCAAAGGAAGATGTGGAGAAAGTGAAGAAAATGATGTCTGTCGGGACGCCTGAGTGGCTCAGTTGGTTAAGCGGCTGCCTTGGGCTCAGGTCATGATCCCAGCGTCCTGGAATCGAGTCCCACATCGGGCTCCTTGCTCAGCAGGGAGCCTGCTTCTCCCTCTGCCTCTGCCTGCCACTCTGCCTGTGCTCGCTCGCTCTCTCTCCCTCTCTCTCTGACAAATAAATAAATAAAATATTTTTTTTAAAAAAATGATGTCTGTAATAAAAATGCCAGTACAATGAGAGAAAAATGTAAAAATCAAGCAAAAGGAAAGTCTGGAGCTGGAAAAACCAATAACCGAAATGAAAAATATACTAGAGGGATGCAAAGGCAGATTTGAGCAGCAGAAGGAAGGATAAGTGAACTTAAAGATAGGACAACAGAAATTGCTCCTTACATACATGTCCTGGCGCCTGGGGTGAGGAGAGATCAGTGGATGGTGTGGCCTATGTGAGCAATACAGGGCTGGAGACAGCCCCTGAGATTTTCCCCACAGTGACCCTGTTGGAGTATGAAAATACCCGAGAGAGAGAGAGTGTGGCACTGCTGTAGACGGCCTGCCCGTGTGAGGAATGCGGCTGATTTCTAGAGTACTGTGAGGGTTAGTTGAATGCATCAACTTCTCCAGGCCATGACACCCAGATATTCGATCAATTATCCTGGATGTTTCTGTGAGGGTGTTTTGGGATGAGAATACGTTTAAACTGGTGGACTTTGAGTAAAGCAGATTGCCCTCCGTAATGTGAGTGAGCTTCATCTAGTAAGTTGAAGGCCTGACTAGAACAAAGGCTGATCTCCCCTGAGCAAGAAGGAATTCTTTTTTTTTTTTTTTAATTTATTTATTTGTCAGAGGGAGAGCACGAGAGAGCAAGCACAGGCAGACAGAGTGGCAGGCAGAGGCAGAGGGAGAAGCAGGCTCCCTGCCGAGCAAGGAGCCCGATATGGGACTCGATCCCAGGATGCTGGGATCATGACCTGAGCTGAAGGCAGCCGCTTAACCAACTGAGCCACCCAGGCATCCCGAGCAAGAAGGAATTTTACCAGCAGATGGTCTTTGGACTTGAACTGCAACTCTTGCCTGGGTCTCCAGCCTGCTGGCCTACCCTGCAGATTTCAGATTTGCGTCTCCATAATCATATGAGCCTTAAAAATAAGTGAGTTCCTTAAAAAAAAAATGAGTTCCTTAAAAATAAATCTCTGTCTTTCTCTCCCTCTCTGTACACACACACACACACACACACACACACACACACACAAACGTGGTGTACACCTATCCTGCCAGTTCTGTTTCTCTGGAGAACCCTGACCAATACAAGTACCATCCATGCCAAGAAGTCAAGATGGGAACCAGTCAACCACAGCAGAACGTCAGAGGCCCCATTTGAATAAATATTTGTTGACTCTTGGCAAACATGGTAAATTATCCCAAAGCTGTGAGCCAGATGCAGCAGCATGCCGTCCCCAACTGCTTCCGCTAACCCCTCACCCCCACAAATCCATTTAGGGACAGGTCCTTTCTTTTCCCCACATTTCATCTCTCTCACTGCTGCCACCCTAGTCTGAGCCATCCAGAGAAATGCCCTGCCCACCCACAGGGCCTTTGATGGCTGAACCACGGCTAACATCCAGGTCTGACCCCTGCCATTCCCCATGTTTGCTCGGCGTGCCAGCTGACAGAACTCCTCCCCACTGCTTGTATGCCTCAGGCTTTTTATGATTCTGTGTTTTTCAGTCACCTAACAAATCTCTAGTGAGGACTGCCCTTGTGGATGTCCCCGTGCTAGGGGCGGACCCCACAGGTCCAGGCCTCAGGCACTCTAGTCTTGGGGGAAGGTAGGCTTGGAAGCACACAGGTGTACCCCCAGGTCGGCAGTGCCTGACAGAGACCTGCACGGGGTCCAGGCATGTCACACAGGGCAGGATCATCATTGTGTCCCCCCAGACTTCCCTCTGCTGCCTATGCCTCTTTCCCAGGGAAACTGTCCTACTGCTCAGTATCAGCTATGTACCATCTCTGCTCAGAAGAGCCTGTGGGGGGACGCCTGGGTGGCTCAGTTGGTTAAGCAGCTGCCTTCGGCTCGGGTCATGATCCCAGCATGTCCCACATCAGGCTCCTTGCTCAGCAGGGAGCCTGCTTCTCCCTCTGCCTGCCACTCTGTCTGCCTATGCTCGCTTGCTCGCTTGCTCTCTCTCCCTCTCTCTCTGACAAATAAATAAATTAAAAAAAAAAAAAAAAGAGCCTGTGGGGCCTCCCGACTCTCTCCAGACGGCATCCGCTCCCCCTCACAGTTCATATTTACCACCTTCCTCATTTGCCACCCAAACCTGCCCATTAAGTGTTTGCTCTGGGCTAAGCTCACCCTGTAACCTCCTCACACAGCAGGGACCAGCATGGCCCCCGCCACTCGCAGGGGTGACGCTCCTTGCCTCAGTGTCTTGTGGCTCATGAGCGTAATCACTGAAAATCTTCATGCTGAGCACCCTTCCTGGTGCAGGGTAGATAGAAAATGTTTGTCCAATGGAACCACAGTACATTTTTTTTTTAAAGATTTTATTTATTTATTTGAGAGAGAGGCAGTGAGAGAGCATGAGCAAGGAGAAGGTCAGAGGGAGAAGCAGACTCCCCGTGGAGCTGGGAGCCTGATGCGGGACTCGATCTCGGGTCTCCAGGATCATGACCTGAGCCAAAGGCAGTCGTCCAACCAACTGAGCCTCCCAGGCGTCCCCACAGTACATTTTTTTAAAGTGTCTGGCTTTGCAAGCCAAATGGAATGGAACAAAGTAAACTGGAAGTATTTGTCAGGAAAGCCTTCAAAAGCAGAGGCCATTGGTTTTTCTCTTGTCATCACTGACATTTGTCACTGTCTGGGCGAGGGCTGGGAGAGAGAAGCCAGATTGTTCCCTCCTTGGTTCAGGTCGCAGCACCTTGCTGCCACCAGCCAAGACAACGTGGAACTCGGCAGCTCCAGAATCGCCCAGGCGAGAAGCTCTCCCAGGCGCCATGTCCGTCTCCCTTCTGGGTGCCAGCTGGGGTCTCTCCTGACTGGGGCTGGTGCTGCTGAAGCCAGACGTCTGCAGACAGGATTTGCAAACAACTGGTTCACGGTTCTGAGCTTTAGTGATCTCATCCAAATGCCTAACTGTTGGGGGGGGGTGGGGGGCGGCGGTTTATTTTCCTAGGCTACCAGCTCTGAGAGTGAGGGGGTGGGGGGTGGGGGTGGAAATTGCACCAGACTTGGGTCCAGAGCCCTGGAGTTGGTTCTCAGCCCTGCCACTTCAGAGCTAAATGATGCTGAACCTCAGTTTCCTTTGCTATAAAATGGAAATGATGACTATTCCTACCTCCTGGGGTTGTTATGAGAAGTAAGATGATACATGTGGGACATGCGTTTGACTGCTTTTGCTGTAATGTGCAAGAGATTGTTAGTAATTCAGAGAAGGCCAAGTTCCTCAAGCCACAGTCTCGGGACGATGTACCCTCCACGGCAAGTATGCCCTCAATAGCAAATGCCAAGATGTCTAGACAACCCTGTCAGTTTATCTGAGTTCATTACTGAGATCCACATAACAGAGAAACTGCTTGTTGCGCTGATTTGGACCAGTTATTTATAGAGGCACCTTGGAACTAGACCAGGATCTGGAGACAGAAATTCTGGAAATGAATCTTGATCCCCAATTTCTGTTTGTGTAATGTAAGCATTGCTTTTCAGCTCTAAAATGGGCACTCAGTCGGTTAAGCATCTGACTCTTGATTTCTGCTGAGGTCTTGATCTCAGGGTCATAAAATTGAGCCTCGCGTCCAGCTCTGTGCTGGGCATGGAGCCTGCTTAAGATTCTCTCTCCCTCTCCCCCTGTCCCTCCCACTCCCAGGAGCGCGTGCACACACATGCTCTCTCTCCAAAAAAAAAAAAAAAAAAAAAAATTGGGGACGATAATCTCTGCTTTGCCTGTGCCCTATAACCCAGCAAGGCTGCTCTTGAGTGATATCCCAGGGAAATTCTCTTACAGGGGACCTGGAAGGGGATGTGTAGGACGATATTCATGGTGGTGGTGTCTTGGTAGCAGAGAGCAAAGGTACTGAATGTTTTCCCTACCGGAGGAGTAGACAGGTCAGCTGTGGGGGCTGCAGCTGTGGGATTCTGACAGCCAGCAGAGGCCGTGGCTGGACACACATAGAGCAACGGGGGCGACTGTGCAAAACAGTGTTGGCTAAAAACATAAGAAGCAGAACACGGGTATCACAATACCATGAACATAAACACAAAACACAAGCACACACCAAACAAGAGAACACGCTTTACAAGAATACATGCCTATGTACAGATGTATCAAAGGAGTTAGAAGAGACGCCTGTGAGAGGAGGGGAAAAGGAGCGGAGATTCGTAGTGGGCGCGGGGGATCAAAGCAGAAAAGAACATCACTTGGACCAATGACAGCAACGAGCTGTTAACCAAGAGGCGTGATTGATTCAACTTCCTGCATCAGAAGTTAAAGAGAAATCCCACCTTGAGGTGTTGTCAGAATTGTACAAATGTCCATGAAGGTCCCTGGCACCGTGCAGGGCAGATGGGGCACGGCCGGCAACAGCAATGTTTTTATCATTTACTCATCGAATACCGAACCTATCAAGTCTCTGTGTGGGAAGCTGTGCAAGGAGCTAGGGCAGAGACAAAGACTGAGTGTCTCAGGTGTGGGGGCGGAACAGCATCATGAGAGGGGGGCCCTCATCCGAGATCCCGGAAATTATGCTGTCAGACCCCCTCACTTTCTAAACAAAGGCTGGAAATAGTCACTTTCTCAGGGTCACATGGCAAATTGGTGACTGAGTTAAGGGCAACTGTCCAGGTCTCCAGGGCTCTTTCCAGAGCTTTATCCAAGTGAGGACCTCTGAATCCTAGACCACTGGGAGGCTTATATCTCTTTTACCCCAACATTCCTCTCATTTATATCTCCAGGGGTGTGTGTGTGTGTATATAATGGAAAAGTGAATAAACTCTTTTAAAAATGCAGTTTGGTAGCTAAAACCTTTGAGGTCTATGGGGAAAAAATAGAAATGTTCTGAACCCTGACAGAGCTGGACTCCAAGCATCCCTCCTGCTCTCCATCTCCTGGGCCTTTGCAGCTGGGTTAGTGGGTCCCCGTTCAGTCTGGCAATCAGAAGCAATCTCCACTCCCCACCCTCAAAATTGGCTCCGTTAAATTTTTTTT
>PISX010029783.1:0-19585 GCA_004024625.1 Mellivora capensis | reverse complement strand
GTTCCATTGGTCTATGTGTCTGTTTTGATGCCAGTACCATGCTGTCTTGGTGATCACAGCTTTGTAGTAAAACTTGAGATCAGGTAACATGATGCCGCCAGTTTTATTTTTGTTTTTCAACATTTCCTTAGCAATTCGGGGTCTCTTCTGATTCCATACAAATTTTAGGATTATTTGTTCCAGCTCTTTGAAAAATACCAGTGGAATTTTGATCGGAATGGCATTAAAAATATAGATTGCTCTAGGCAGTATAGACATTTTAACAATGTTTATTCTTCCAATCCAAAAGCGTGGAATGGTCTTCCATCTTTTTGTGTCTTCTTTAATTTCTTTCATGAGTGTTCTGTAGTTCCTCGAGTACAGATTCTTTACCTCTTTGGTTAGGTTTATGCACAGGTATCTTATGGTTCTTGGTGTTATAGTCAATGGAATCGATTCTCTAATTTGCCTTTCTATATTTTCATGGTTAGTGTAGAAGAAAGCCACTGATTTCTGTACATTGACTTTGTATCCTGCCACGTTACTGAATTGCTGCATGAGTTATAGTAGTTTGGGGGTGGAGTCTTTTGGGTTTTCCATATAAAAAATCATGTCATCTGTGAAGAGAGAGTTTGACTTCTTCATTGCCAATTTGGAAACCTTTTATTTCTCTTTGTTGTCTGATTGCTGTTGCTAGGACTTCTAATACTATGTTGAACAAGAGTGGTGAGAGTGAGCATCCTTGTCGTGTTCCTGATCTCAGTAGGAAGGCTGTGAGGTTTTTCCAATTGAGGATGATATTTGCTGTGGGTCTTTCATAGATAGATTTTATGAAGTTGAGGAATGTTCCCTATATCCCTATACTTTGAAGCATTTTAATCAGGAATGAATGATGGATTTTGTCAAATGCTTCTTCTGCATCAACTGAGAGGACCATCTGGCTCTTCTCTCTTCTTTTATTGATTTGTTCTATCACACTGATTGATTTGCGAATGTTGAACCATCCTTGTAACCCAGGGATGAATCCCACCTGGTCATGGTAGATAATCTTTTTAATGTGCTGTTGGATCCTGTTTGCTAGGATCTTGTTGAGAATCTTAGCATCCATATTCATCAGTGATATTGGTCTGAAATTCTCCTTTTTGGTGTGGTCTTTGCCTGGTTTGGGGATCAGGGTAATGCTGGCTTCATAAAAAGAGTCTGGAAGTTTTCCTTGTGCTTCAATTTTTTGAAACAGCTTCAGGAGAATAGGTGTTATTTCTTCTTTGAAAGTTTGGTAGAATTCCCCAGGGAATCCATCAGGTCCTGGGCTCTTGTTTTTTGGCAGGCTTTTGATCACTGCTTCAATCTTGTTACTAGATATCGGTCTATTCATGTTGTCAATTTCTTCCTGGTTCAATTTAGTGAGTTTATAGTTTTCCAGGAATGCATCCATTTCATCTAGGTTGCTTAACTTATTGGCTATAACTGTTGATATTAACTTCTGATGATTGTTTCTACTTCCTTGGTGTTAGTTGTGATCTCTCCCTTTTTATTCATAATTTTATTAATTTGAGCTTTCTCTCTTTTCTTTTTTATTAGTTTGGACAATGGGTTATCGATCTTATTGATTCTTTCAAAAAACCAGCTTCTAGTTTCATTGATACGTTCTACTGTATCTCTAGTTTCTACCTCATTGATCTCTGCTCTAATCTTGATTATTTCCCTTCTTGTGTGTGGAGTTGGTTTCATTTGTTGTTGATTCTCCAGTTCTTTAAGGTATAGAGACAGCTGTTGTATTCTGGATTTTTCAATTTTTTTGAGGGAGGCTTGGATGGCTATGTCTTTCCCCCTTAGGACCGCCTTGCTGTTTCCCATAGGTTTTGGACCAAAGTGTCTTCATTCTTATTGGTTTCCATGAATTGTTTAAGTTCTTCTTTGATCTTCTGGTTGATCCAAGCATTCTTAAGCAAGGTGGTCTTTAGCTTCCAGGTGTCTGAGTTCCTTCCAAACTTTTCCTTGTGATTGAGTTCCAGTTTCAAAGCATTGTGATCTGAGAATATGCAGGGAATAATCTCAGTCTTTTGGTATTGGTTGGTCCTGATTTGTGACCCAGTATGTGGTCTATTCTGGAGAAGGTTCCATGTGCACTTAAGAAGAATGAGTATTCTGTTGTTTTAGGTTGGAATGTTCTGTATATATCTATGAGGTCCATATGCTCCAATGTGTCATTCAATGCTCTCGTTTCTTTATTGATTTTCTGCTTAGATGATCTGTCTATTACTGAGAGAGGCGTGTTAATATCTCCTACCATTAATGTATTCATATCAATATGACTCTTTATCTTCATTAATAGTTTTCTTATGTAATTGGCTCTTCCCATATTGGGGGCATAGATATTAACAATTGTTAGATCATCTTGGTGGATAGTCCCTTTAAGAATGATGTAGTGTCCTTCTGTATCTCTGACTACAGTCTTTAGTTTAAAATCTAATTTATCTGATATGAGAATCGCTACCCCGGCCTTCTTTTGAGGCCCACTGGCATGAAAGACGCTTCTGCATCCCTTCACTTTCAGTCTGGTTGTATCCGTAGGTTCAAAATGGGTCTCTTGTAGACAACATATGGATGGGTCCTGTCATTTTATCCAATCGGCAACCCTGTGTCATTTTGTGGGCACATTTAGGCCATTCACATTGAAGATGATTATTGATAGATATGTTTTTATTGACATCGTGTTACCTTTGAAGTCTTTCTTTCTGTAGATTGTCTCTATATTTCTGTTCAATGATATTGTTAGGATTTTTCCTCTTTTATAGAACCTCCCTTAATATTTCCTGCAGTGTCGGCTTGGTGGTCGCATACTCTTTTAAGCCTTGCCGGTTTTGGAAACTCTTTATCTCTCCATCCATTGTGTGTCAGTCTTGCTGGATAAAGTAATCTTGGCTCCGTGTTCTTCTCATTTAGTGCCCTGAATATATCTTGCCAGCGCTCTCTGGCTTGCCAGGTTTCTGTGGACAGGTCTGATGTTATTCTGATGGGCTTTCCTCTGTACGTAAGGAGCTTCTTTGTCCTAGCTGCCTTCAAGAGGGACTGCCTACAATTATAATTCTTCATTCTTGCTATTAGGTGTTTTGAGGACTTTTGAGAATCTATAATCTTGGGGGGAGATCGTCTGCCTCTAGTACATGAACGCTGGTTCCATTTGCAAGATTGGTAAAATTTTCATGGAAAACTTGTTCCACTATATCTCTAGACTTCTTTCTTTCTCCTCCCCTTCAGGGATTCCAATAATTCTGATGTTGGAACATTTCATGGCATCATTTATTTCCCTGATTCTGTTTTCGTGGCTTCTAAGCTGTTTGTTCCAGGCTTCCTCCTGATCCTTTCTTTCTATCTGTTTGTCCTCCAGATCACTAATTCTATCTTCTGTCTCAGTTACCCTAGCTTTTAGAGAATTTAGATTAGATTGGAACTCATTGAGAGCCTTGTGAACATCATCCCTGGTGGCTTTCAGTTCTGCCCTAATCAATTCCGTTTGGTCATCCATGGCTTTTTCCAGCCTAGCTATTGCCTGGATAATTGTTAGCCTGAATTCCCTTTCCGACACATTGTCTATGTTGATAGCCATTAGCTCTGTTGCAGAAGACCCATCCTCTGAATTTTTCTTCTGTTGGGCATTCCTCCTCCTAGTCATTTTGATGAGAGATGGCTGAATGGATGTAGCTGGATGTATCGACCGTGGTGCAGTCAAGATGCACCCTGGAACCCTTCTGAGCAACCCAGAGTCCTTACCCAAAGGAGAGAAAAAAGAAAAGAAAAAGAAAGAAGAGAGAGAGAGACAGGGAAAAAAGGGAAGATAAAAGAGAAGGCTCAGCCCAAATGGGCCCCAAGGTAAGATTTATGAAGTATACAAACAAAAACACTGATAAAAGTATATGACGAGAGAAAAAATATATATATATAAAAGAAAAAAAAATAAAAAGAACCTCATCAAAAAGAACCCCAAGTATAAGATTTATATACTATCAGGACAAACACAGTTTCACAGAAACTCTGAACACTGGTGGGAGAAAAAGATGAGAGAGTGGTTATAAATTCTCAGTGTGGGCGAGGAAGGTTATTTTGATTCTTCCTGGATGTATCTTGATATCTTTGTTAAAGGACTCAACTTTCCTAAGATAAAGGGGGATTAAAAATTGGTTTACCTATAGGGGAAGCATTGATTGGCAGAAGGGGACTACCTTGAAGTTTAACTCTATATGAATATTAAAAAATAAAACAAAAAAAAGAATAAACTAAACTAAACTAAAATTAAAAAATTAAAAAGCAAAAGAAAAACACGGGTATATGTATCAAAAAGTTTAGGTTAAAAGGTTATTATGGAATTTGATGTACTGGACATCTCACTGTGATGGTAAATAGGTAAAAAAAAATTATCTGCATATATTAAAAAAAATGAACCAGAATAGTGGGAACCAATTAAAAATAAAAGTTGTATCTAAAAGTAGTGGTGGTTGTTCTCTTGTCATCTTTTTTTTTTTTCTTTTTTTTTCTTGGTTGGTTTTCTGAGGGAGAGGCCTGCTGCATGGGTTTTCAGGCAGTGTTCCCTGAGTTAAGTCCTCCCGTCCCCCTCTGAGGAAACCAGGTTTTCAGGCTTTTGTTCTCTGGAGGTTTTTATGTTTGTTCGTTTTTTTGTTTTTTGTTCTTTTTCTCTTGCCTTGACAGCTTTTGATGATTTTTGGAGGTTTAGAGGAAAGCAAACTGCACCCCGACCACCCTCTCAGAGAGAAGCCTCAGTCTGTTCCCCTCTGGGTGCTGCAGAGCACATAAGTTCCCCCTCGGCCGCTGGCAGAGCAAGATGTGAGTTGCGGTCCCTGGGGACACAAGAACTCCTGCTTGTACCCCAAACCACGACAGTGGTGGCTGTCTGGGCAGCTCCAGACCACCAGAGAGGTTCCAAGCAGTGATCGCACACTGAGATTTTCCCGCTGGCCGGGGTTGGGAGTGCCTGGTCTTTCCGGGTCTGAGAGCGCCGAGAGTGCTGGGCTGGGGCCTGCCTGCACCTCTCTCAGGGGAGGTGTGGGGCGCAAGTGTCTCAGGCTCTGATAGCACAGCTCAACGCTCACATGGAGAGTGCAAAAAGTCTGTGCTTCTGCCAGCTGGTGAGGCTCCCAGCCCCTCACAGGACCCCAAGCGCTCTCAGGCACGCTGGCAGCTCAGGGACCAAGACCTGGTTTCTCTGCCACTCTCTCTGGCTCAGTGCCAAGGGTGGTTGTCCTGGGTCCGGGGACTTAGCCCCTGTCCCTAACCACCCCGATTCCCACAATTTCCCCCTGTGATCCTTTGCTCTTTTTGAGTGCTTTCAACCAGACTCCAAGCTAATGCTGGTCCCCAGATGCAGGGCACTCTCGTATTGGGGTATTACTTTCTAATGGGTCGCCTCAGGTGGCTCCCTCCCCCTTTTGTTTATCTTCTGATATCAATCCGATGTTCCCACTCTGCTTTACCTGCCCACTGGCGTCTTCTGCCCCCATAGAGATCCAGACGTGTATAATTTTGATCTCAGGCTTATTTCATGGGTGATCGGAGTTCTTTGGTAGGTAATCAGGTCATCTTAGGGTACAGGTTGAAATGGCGCCTCCTCTTACTTCCCGGCCATCTTGTCTCCCTTTTTAAAAGATTTTATTCATTTATTTGAGAGAGAGGAGAGGGTCAGAGGGAGAAGCAGACTCCCCGCCAAGCAGGGAATCCAATGCCGGACTCAGTCCTGGGACTCCAGGATCATGACCTGAGCTGAAGGCAGTTGCTTAACCAACTGCACCACACAGGTGCCCTAATAGGGGTTCTTTATATATTCTACATCTAATCTTCATTAGTTGTATGTGTATAAAATATTTTCCTCCAATTTGCAGTGTGTCTTTATTTGCTTAACTTTCAGGAGAAATTGAATTGTTAATTTTAGTATGTTCATATTTATTTAACTTTTGTGGTTGCAATTATTAAGTCTTGTTTAAGAAATTATATTTTTATGTCAAGGACTTCAAAACATCCTTTTATAATATTTTCTTATTCTGTCTTTATTAATTTAGACATTTATGTTTAAATTTTTAACCTAACTCAATGATTCCTATTAATAGTGTGAGATGGAGATTCAAATACATTTTTATGGACAAGTGATTGTTGTCGAAAATTTATCGAATATGTTTTTTCCTCTACTATCCCACAGTGTACCTGGACTTAACCAACTTCCCCCTAGATCTAGGTCTGTTTCTAACTTTGCAGTGCTTTTTTTCTCTTCATTATTTCATCTCCATTTCCCCCTAAATGAATTACTTTAACTTTGCAATAATTCTTGATATTTGGTAATGTCTTAACCATTCTTGATGTCTGGAATGTACTGTTTATGGTTCATTCTTGTACTTTGTTCTTGCATACATGTTTTAGAATTAACTTATTAAAAAAAAAAAAAAAAAAAAAAAGCCCTGTCAGGATTTTTACTGTAATTGTGTTGAAGTTATAATATATTTGGGGAAATAAACATTTTTCAACACTACATCTTCTAATCTGTAAGCATTGCAATATGACTCCATTTATTTAAATATTTTCTAATGTCTTCTAATAAAGGTCTATATTTTTTTTTTTTCATTTAAGGGGCTTACAAAGTCTGTAGTTTTTAAAAGAATATCAATTATGTTCAATTTTTCGTGGTATAGTGTGCTATTAAATTTTTTACTTTTTAATATACTTATTTTACAGAAAAGCAATTTATTGCATATATTTATTTTATATCCAGCAGTTTTCTAAATTATCTCATTGATATTTTTCACAGCCAAACGTCCTTAGAAATGGCAATCTGGGCATTTTAAAGGAAAGTTTAAAGGCCTATGAAATGGAGGCAAAAAGAAAAAAAGCTTGAAGATACATAAGTGCTCCAGCCAACATCATTCCAGTGATGGGAAAAATTTACAATAAAATCCTTATGAATGGATTTTTACAAATCCAGCTTTTGTGTTTGTCACTGGAATATGTCTACTGCTAAGAAAATGTGTGCTGCCTTATTCAGATACCAGGTTCTTTTCTTGCTGGAATGATGCTTTGGGGTTTATGATAGATAGAAAAGTAAAATCTAACACCTTTCCCCCCACATCCATCCCTACTTCAAAAGAAACTGCTCTGTTTGATCCTCTTCCTCAAATTCCTATTGACAGGACATCAATCATTTCATTTGTATACCACTTTTCACAGCACTGAAAGTGCTTCACAGAACTAGTAACATCCCAACAAATTATTTGTTCAAGATAATTTCAAAAACTTGTTAAAAATTACTTGTTCAAGCTTATCAAGCCTTCACTGCTTACCTTTCTGTATGCAGAGCTGTATTGGCTGAATGTGAAATAAGGGTGGAATCTGGTGCCCATGTCATTAGACAAGCGGAAGTGCTGTGAATCTCTGCAGTGGTCTCTTGGAAATGCAGGCTGCAGGCTCCTGGGGGTCTAAGAGGCCATATGTACCTGCAGGTAAGAGCACATGCCAGTTTCTCCAATGGCCTTTCATAGATAACACACTGTCAGGAGACCCCCTGGGGATGAAAATTATCATGTAGTCCTAACCATTCCAAGGGCTGCACTTGGTAACCAGGTTTGTGGTTAAGTTAATTTTAGATAAAACTGGACACAAATGTCATTAGAAAAACATATAATTGGGCTTTTTAAAACCATTCTTCAACATGGCTCTTCTGCTCTGGTCAGGTTTATCTTTTCACTCTCTCTATAGGCATTCATCTTCTTTCCTCTTCTCCCCTACCCATGAGACCATTTTTCCCAATTATTATTAGCACACTTTGTCTGTCTTTCCAGTAATCATTATGCAGCATGATTCCTCTCTCTAATCCAAATAATCCAACCTAAATTTATGTTTCCCGTATATTTTTTCTTCAATAGTACTTTAGGGATAAATTAATATTTACATGTGTACCTATGCTGTGGTAAATGTGTACGAGTTTCAATACTGGGCCAGAATAACATGATCATGTGAATTTCTATTTGAGTTCCACAGGCCAGCTGTGTAATCATGGTGGAATAAAAGTAGCATCACACACACACACACACACACACACACACACTTAATAATATATATGTGAAGTTATTATATTATTGTTTGTATTTGCTTGGGAAAATTCCCTTGTTTTGTATGCTTAAGTTCTTCTGATTAAATACATGAAAGCAGAGAATGTATATCTTTGTTCCATAACTTTTCCTGGAGACATAATAAAGGTATAAATATATATATGCAGATATATTAGTAACCATTTTGGAGTGACTGAAACTACTAAGTATGTTAATTTTGGCTTGTAAGTTCCAAATAGTAAAGGAGAGAAGCAATTTTAAGCTTGTGTATGCTTGTATATAATATATGTAATGTGTATACATTTATCGTTATTTGGCAAATGATTATAAATACCTATATGCATATGCAAAATGATAACAATCTGTATGTTTATTTTATAATAATCAAGAAATTAGGCACTTATACTATAAAAACATTTCTATAAAAGTTATACATAGGTTTTGTCTCATAATAATATAAAGCTAATTACAAGATTAAGAATTTATCTCTATAGCTTTTAAGAGGAAAAAAACACATGTATAATTTATATTTGATTTCAGTGGGATTACTCTTTAGGAAAACAAAATCCAATGGTTTTCACTAAAGAAACATGTTATGGCCTGGAAAAAATATATTTATAGTATCTAACTTGTGCAAATATTTTCCTTTCAACAAATTCTTCTATTAGCACGTACATTTATAGTTATAAAACAACCTTTAAGCCACACTTCACTAAGCCCTAAAGCAGACAAAAATCAAATGCAGATGTGGAATGGGAGCCAAACAGATGCTGAAAAACCCTGTCAGTATCCTAAAGGAATCCATTCTCTATCAGAAAGAAACTTAATTTCTACTATAAAGAATTTGATTATGTATTGTTATACAAAATGTGATTAATGTTTTGTGGTGATTAATCAACTGCAAAATATATAATTATGCCATCTGTATTTTTCCAGCTTCTTGGCACTTAAAAATTCTGCAGGGGAGTTGGGAAGTGGGGGTATTGAGAACTTGTGGCATTTGGAGAGCTTTAAAGCCACAGGAGACTAGTCTGGGGAACAGAATAACTTACAGGCCTGGTGCTTATTGTAATGGAAAAAGACTAAGATAGTAAACAAAGAGACCCCCAAGGCCTACTGGTTCCCTGCTGAACAGAAGACTGATAAGAGAGGCCACAGTCTCCTAGACACAGCAAGAATTAGCTCCCCCAGACAAATTGCCATTTGCTCTTCACTCCAAGGGCAGGTTACAGACTTCATCTTGACTAGTGGATGTAATGGCTTCAGTGCCAGACAAGGGATTTATCATTTATTTCAGTACATCCATAAAGTAAATATTTTTGCATTTCTATTCCACTACGGTCCACGATGTAAGACTGTGATTAACGTTTATGCCATGACCCATATTCATGTCTTCCTAAAAAAATGAAAACTGTTAGAGTTGTATTTACACATGTGTCCCGGTTGGAAAAAGTTTCAATATAGTTGAGAGTTGTTTATTAAGTTGAATTCTGCAGAATACCTAGGGTTTTAATATATTATTTTGACCTAGATAATGCTAGATAATATGTTTCATTGATTTTTTTTTCATTTTACTATTGCTTTGGGGGGAGCATTATGTAGAAAAAGCTGAAAATGAGTTCTGCTTGAAATTCCCAATGGTTTTTAGTAGGAAGAATAGCATTCTACTCATGTGCTAAAGGATAGCACAGGGAGATGGAGTGATTTTCTTAAAGCATGCTTCCTTAACCCTGGATATACATCAGGATCACAGGTAATTCATTTTTTAAATGCAAAGTCTGGGCACACAGGCAGAGATTCTGCATTAATTGTTCTGGGGTAGAGTCCAAATACTGGTGATTTTAGAAGCTTCCAGATAATTTTCATGTAATGTTCACTCAGGATTGATATCCAATAAGCCAGTAGTTCTTCAAGTATGGTCCTCCTACCACTAGCTCAGCATCACCCAGAAATTCATTAAAAATGTAAATTTAAAAAAAATGTAAACTATCAAGCTCCCCTAGAGTCCCACTAAATCTGAAACTCTGGGCATGAGCTCCAGTGGTCTGTAATGTGTGAGTGAGTGAGTGACCTACAGGTAAATTTGTTACACACTAATTTTTCCTCAAATTTTAGCCTGCACTGGAATCCAAATTTCTGATACAGATGTGGGGTGAGGCTGAAGAATTTGTATATCTAACTGGTTTCCATGTGATGTTGATACTGCTGGTTCGAGTCCCATAAATTGGGTCTCCAGGGTTAAAGTGTTGCAGCCAGTGTAAACTGAGACTAACAAGATAATAAATTAATAGATGTTTTAGATATGTTCTGTATGATCCTTCTTTTTTTTTTTAAGATTTTATTTATTTATTTGACAGACAGAGATCACAAATAAGCAGAGAGGCAGGTAGCGGGGGTGGGGGGGGGAGGAGCAGGCTCTCTGCTGAGCAGAAAGCCTGATGCGGGGCTCAATCCCAGGACCCTGGGATCATGACCTGAGCCGAAGGCAGAGGCTTAACCCACTGAGCCACCCAGGTGCCCCTTTATGATCCTTCTTAATCTAAGAATTGCTCCATTTTAAAAGATAACTATTATAAAGCCTTTAGTTTCAAATTCCTGCAGGTGATACTCACATTCTCTCTCCACCTTCTAGAACCAAAGCTATGTGTGTTTGTAGGAAACCATCCATCTTGTTCATTACTGAGTGTAAATTGAGCACAGGTTAGTTCTCAATAAATATTGATGAGTTGAAAGAGAAAATGAATGGATATTTTGGTTGAGCTACCAGTAAAGTCAGTCTAGCAAAAGATTCAATTTACTCTTTTCAGTAGTTGATTTACTGAATTGACAGGCTGCTTTGAAATAATATTGACTAGATGTATTTTGGTTAAAAGTAGGAATCTGTCCACTTTGGCAACTCGCAACAATCAGATGTCTATTGAGTAGCTTTTTCGGTTCTGGACCAGTTATTGTAGAGCCTAGCCAGACATCCACTGATGCCATCATGGCAGTTATTTTCTGTTCATATGGCCCTAATATATATAAATCTTTAATCCTCATTGACATAATTTTGAATCTACCACCAGCAGCTAATACAGAGCAGTTCACTACTAAAGGAGAAACTATCTCTTCCTGCATTCCTTCATGTGCATATTCTGATAATTAGAACAATATGAATGGAAATATGGAAGACCACCATGACAGTTTAATTGGGCTGGGAAGGTCCCCCCCCCCCCAATTTTTAAGACTGTTGGTATGATATACCTATAAATCAGCAAAACATGAGAGGTAACAACTATTTTTGGACACGGTTTATGGAAGAATAATCCTTCTTTCTCTCCTTTCCAAAGAGAAAAGGAAGAAAATAATTTGAAAAAATAAAAATGTAGAAGAAAAGGGGGGGAAGTCCTCTGTGGGAAAGGCTGACATAGATACAATCTCAAAAATCACTCTTTGTCACTATGTGCAGTGCCTTGTATCGTGTATCGCTTTCAGGGGGATTTGAATGAAAGCTCCAACTAAACTATCTCATGGAGTTAGATGAGCTCCAACTAAACGATGCTCATGAGAGCAAGAAGTTGATTGTTTAATATATCATCTCCACATGTGCGTAAAAGCAGAGCATATTTAGTGTGTGTTACCAAGATCTCAAAAGATATCAGATTCTGTCAAATTTAGCATTTTTCATCAAGGTCTCAACAAAAGACCTTAGATTTATCAAATCAGTGAGGGAGGTGTGATCTGGACCATGTGCTCAAGTCACCAGGTGGCTACCACAAAAAGAAAAAGAAAAAAGTCAACAAGAAGGAATGTTACTAAATGTTGATAAACAGATTAATCACCCATCAGGATGACTCAAAAAGGAAATGTATTATTTATCAGGAATTTGGAGATGACTCTTAAAAGAAGATAGAAAGATGTGTTTAGGAGAAAGAAAAAGTAATGAATTCAATGATCCAGGAAAAAATACTTAAAGTTGAAAAAAATAGTAAAATAACTACCATCACACAACCTAAATATATACTCAATTATCTCAGTGCCTTTGTAATAAAATGTATAATACATTGATCTATATATAGTAAACAATTATGAAATATAAGATGGCATTTACTCAAGAATGAAGGCAAACATATATTTAGAAATTTAAAAAGAAACGAAATGTAAAGATATAAAAACAAGCTTTATGAATCATAAATTGGGATAGACTTGACTTTGTGCATAAATTTCATCACTGATGTTTAGAAATACAACTGTGCAAAGGGCTAGAAAGAATATGACAATCAGGAGTTTTCACACACTGTTGGCATAGTGCTTCCAGTTTCCATGACTGGAAAAGTAAATGTCTCTGTAATACCAAAAGCATGGAAACATCTATTGGGAGAATTTAAAATTTTCACATACTGAAGGGCACCTGGCTAGCTCAGTTGGGAGAGCATGCAACTTTCGTTATCAGGCTTGTGAGTTCAAGCCCCACATTGGGTGTAGAAATTATTTAAAAAAATAAACAACAAAATTTTTCACATACTGATAAATGAATGAAAAAGTACTGTATAAATATGGATTTACTTTGAAAATTTTAATGTTGAGTGAAAAAAGAAAGTTGCAGAATGGTAAGAACAGAATGAGAATATGTATGTAAAGTGTAGAGCAAACAATGCATGACTTATGAATACATGGGGATAGGAGGCCCTCCAGGTACAGGTAGAGAATATATTGAGAAAGGAGTACAAAGGTGATTTCTATAAAAATTGACTTGACAAAAAGTACATGTGATTTAAACATTCAAATTATTATTTTTAATGCTTAATAATTTCTGGAGGTCCATTAGATCATTTTATTTGGGGAATAGAATAATGTTTAAGAAGTTGAAGGAACAAAGAAAATGACACCATACAGCTCTGTCTCTGAGTGGAGCAGAAGAGAACATGCTAATTTCATGATTTATTTGGGCCTCTGTGAGCAGAGTACTAAGTTGAATGGACATTATTGGTAACTGATACATACTGTTTTCAAAGAGTTTGCAATTTCAAAGCACCAACTGATCAAAGAACTGGAAGAGGCTCAAATTCTAGGTAAAGTTTTCTGTTTCTTATGGCATTTTGTAAATGGCTCCTGTCTCTGTCTACCACGTTCTCTTTACTACAAGTTTTAATATTATTGTAAAAAAGAGATTCAACTTGAGGAAAGTCAAAGTATATTCACTTTCACATAATGGTTAGATATTGAAGAAATGAAACCAAAAATAATAAGATACTTAGGAATAAGCCTAACCAAAGAGGTGGAAGACTTGTACTGTGAAAACTATAAAACACCGATGAAAGAAATTGGAGATGACACAAAGAAATGGAAAGACATTCCATGCTCATGGACTGGGAGAACAAATATTGCTAAAATGTCTAAATATTGAAGAAATGTTATTTTTATGTGCTCTGATCATTATAAGCTTCTGTGTGAGAACTAACCACTAATGCTTTGTTATAGAACTTCAACTTTTCAAAGACCATCCAAAGATAACCAGGGTTATCAATTAAAGGAGACCATTAAGAAAATATATTGCAATTAAGTTTACATTCAGCAGATAGGGCTTGTTGGTAGATAAGAGGAATCTTTTAAATGTGGGCCATTTATTTATTTTTACATTTTATCATGTTGATTATCACAGCATGAGGCATTCTTTTAGATTAAAAACATTGGGAATGTTAAATTTAAAAAATGAAAAAGCCAATATGCACAATTAAACAATTATCACTCTCAACCTAGACTCACAAATGAAAATAAATAGGTAAGACAAGAGCATATAAACACTTAGGGGGTCTCAGTTACACTCACTGCCTCTGTGGCAGCTCCATTAACTTGAAACCTTGGGTTGTTATTAAGAAATTACAGTCTTGCCTCAGGAAGGGATGGAGTTATGCTTGTTCATAAGCCTGGGATATAGCTTCCTCATCACAATGACAGACATTCTCCCTTCACAGTTTTTAATGTGTGGCATTTAAAAAATGCTCAATCTATTTCCTTTTTCTCCAAATGTGTACTCAAATTCTACTAGAGTATGTTTGCAACTTGAGGCAAAGCCCATGGTTTTGAAGAAAATATAAAAAAGTAAACAGCAATGGCAACAACAAGAGCACTTTTACACAGGTTCAAAAACCAGTTTATACACTGAAATGTGATGCAGAGAACACTGAGCACAGCTAGGGTGTCAGGCCTGTTGGTATCCAAGTCAGCAAACAGATAATGGCAATGCTATTCAGTAACAGATAACCTGCCTAAAGACACCCACAGCTCAGCGGTCAGAACAGTCTATGCTGAAATGGCTTAAGGAAGCAGAAATTTAAGAATTTAGGGAAGAATGAAGACAGGGTCAAAGCTATATGATCATAAAATGCAACAAAGTATAGTTGGTTGGATGACAGGAAGTGCAAAATCCCCGGTAGCTTAGCAGGAAAGAGACTCGACCCACAGCTACGAGGACCGAGGTTCAATGAACAGGGAGCAAAGCCAAAATCTCGAGACAAAAACAGGTAAGAAAATGGAGGGTGAAGTGAGAAATGGAGAAACAACACATAACTTCCCACTGAAAATTGGCATTTCCTTCAAAATAGCAAAAGCAAATAAAAGATCAAAGATTTATAAATTCCTGGGGAGGGGAGAAGATTTATCTTGGTTAGCATTAATTTTGTATAAAAGCCTTAGAATAGTTTAAACATGCAAAATTACAGTAAAATTTTAACTTCTCTACAAAAAAAAGTATAATAAACAAAGTTAAAGGACAACATATGGCAAGAAAATATTTATAAAGCACTTAGATGACTAATGTTTATTCTAGGGTATATATTAAGGATTAACAGGGGTGCATGGCTGGTTGGGTTAGTAGAGCACGTGACTCTTGAGCCCAGGGTCATAAGTTTGAGCCCCATGCTGAGTGTAGACATTACTTAAAAAATAAAATCCTAAAAAAAAATATTACCAAACCAGTAAGGAAGATACAGATAACTCAAAGGTGATCAACATGATACATTAAAGACAAAAAGTGTTCATTAATGATATGAAAAGATGTTCAACCTAAATTTTATCAGGAAAATGAAAAATAAAATATGTTACCTGCATCTGATTGGCAAAATTTAAAATGTCTGCCAATACCTTGTTTTGGGCATAATGTCTCCTTTAGTAGCCTCATATAAAACTCATAGGTAACATTACCTGCCTGTATGTATACTTTGAAAAACCCAATAATATAATATCATGGTATCATAATATATTATAAATAAAATATGAAAGAAGGAATAAAAGAGTAATTTATAATATGATTGTACAGTTTAATACATAAATACTTGAGCATAACAGCATGTCAGGCATTTGCATCCATATCGCGGTGAAAAGGACAACAACGAGTATAAGACAGATCCTGGCATTTTTAGTAGAGAATTTATTGATCATGGGTATTGTTGTCATTAGTAATGTGCTTTGTAAAGCTTTTTAAAGTACTGATTTTTATGCATATCTGTATCTCCCAGCAAAAATAAAAAGTATATCCTTCTGCAGTTTATATAGTAGTTCTAGTCATTAAAAATTATGTATAGATTAAAACTAAGCAAAAAATTCTTTGGATTATATGGAAGCTAATTTATAACTTTGACAATTACACACAACTTTGGATTTTTGCTTTGTTTCTTTTGTTCAGCTTTTCTTATCTTCATAAATGTCCAGTTATATTTTCAAAAGTTCTTTGAGGAGAAGGACAATTCTTGTCATGACAGACTGTGACATGAATTGTTAGTCATTGCACATTCCTGACCCCACCCACTTAACACCAGTAGCGCTTTCCAGCCATTATGACAACCCAAAACTTCTCCACAAATTCCAGTGCTTCTCAGCATATGGTGATAACCCCTAGGAAAGCCCTGACTACAGCAAGGAGGACCCTTTCAGTCACTGATTGTGATATAAGTCAAGGGCAATTTGTTAATTTATAATCAATTTAGAGGCTTCATTCTCTGAGAACAAGCAATTCTACTCACAACCATATACTCCAGAGAAACCATAGTTCATGACTTGAGGAAGAAGGTACATGAATGATTATTGCAGCACAGAGAAAAACTGAAACGACCTAAATGTCTACAAACAGGAGAAGGGACAAATAAATTGTGACATATTCTTGCAATGGAATACTTGACAGATATACATATAAAATGACAGATGAATTGATAAGTTTTGAAAACATAAAATTGAGAAAAAGTTGTAGAGGGAGCTATACAGTATGATGTCAATTGCATAATTTTAAAAATATGAGACCAACACTTTCCATTGTTCAATATACATGCATATGTAGTAAAAAACCAGCTAACTCACATCAGAATTGAGACAGGCTTTTCCTTTAGCAAGGGTGGGAGATGAATCTAATATGTTACTTTTAGAAACAAAAGTTTCACAGTAGATATGTCAAAATGTTTCTGTTGTTAACCTGATATCTATGAGAGTGTTTCTTTTTATTACTCTCTATAATAATGTATAGTTATTTTCTCAACCATACTGTTTTAATTAACCAGTATCTCTTTCAAGGCAAGTTTTTTTTTTTTTTTTAAGATTTTATTTATTTATTTGTCAGAGAGAGAGGGAGAGAGAGCGAGCACAGGCAGACAGAGTGGCAGGCAGAGGCAGAGGGAGAAGCGGGCTCCCTGCCGAGCAAGGAGCCCGATGTGGGACTCGATCCCAGGACGCTGGGATCATGACCTGAGCGGAAGGCAGCTGCTTAACCAACTGAGCTACCCAGGCGTCCCTAAGGCAAGTTTTTTGTTGGTAACAGAAAAGATTTTTTTTTCATAAGTCTTTCATCTTACATTTGAAATATTTCCTTACAAATAACTTTTCCCACTGGTCTCTTGATAGCCTCAGTTCTCCCCTGTGTTATGTGAAATCCACACTTTTTGGATAAAATAATGTATCACTCATCCTTTTTTTTTTTTTTTAGCTTCTAGCTGGAATGTGGAGGGAGATTTCATATGAAAATAAACACATGGAATGTTTGTTACTGAATAAATGATTTTTGCCCTGTGTCAGAAACTTTATTTCAGAGTGTTTGTCCTTGAAAAAATTAATCTTATGTTAAAATAGATGTTTTTGCTAATGCCTCAAACTTTAAAAAAGGGAAATTGTTTTCTAGATTATCTCTAAGTATTGTAGACATTCTGCAACATGCATTAAAGGACAGAGTACCTACTTATATTTCTTTTCTCTTTTGTCTTTTTTTTTTTTAATGGTAAAGATCTATCCAGTAAGAAGTAACAAATAGGATAGTATTTAAAGCTATGCCTCAGCTGTTGAAAAATTTTGTTTTACTTTTGAACTTTGGCAGTTGCAGACCAGCAGAGACTTGGTGGCAAGCAGCATAAAAGCCAGAAGGCAGGGACCTATCAAACTCAAACTTCTGTGTAACGCGGAACTAGTGGAGTAAAAGAGGGTATTTGTGAGTGATGTAGCATCAGGGTGATAAAAACAGATGAGGGTCCATTCATATTATCTTCCTTGTGACTGTGGACTCCAGTTTAATTTAATTTGTGTTATATTTATTTTGTGTTCGCAGATGCTTAAGATCTCAGCAGGTTAGGTGTTTACTCCAAGCGGGGACATGCTAAGAGGTAAAGTCAAATTCTGGAACTTAGAATATGCAGGTCACTTCAGAAGTACCTCTTGACACTAATTTTAAAAATATGAGACCAACACTTTACATTGTTCAATATACATGCATATGTAGTAAAAAACCAGTAACTCCTAACCAGTAATTCCTATTGTCGCTTAGGTATGCTATTCGTTAAAAGTAGGCAATAAATGTTGTTGAATAAATAGATTAATTGGATTTGTCACAGTAGGGCAGCATGCTTCATTTAGCTTGAGAACTGTCTTCCATCAGTAGCGTCAGATGTTGTTCTAGAGTTGCAGGAATATCTATCATGGTGACAATTCAGAGATTAGCTTTACTTATGAAAAATATGCATTTCTATTAAAGCCCATTATGCTCTGTCCTCATTGATTCACCTAAAATTTTATTAAGGTTCTTATACACAGACCCTGTTTTAGTGTGTAATAAAAGCTCTTTGTTAACCCCAAATTTGCTACTTTGAAAATGTTAGAGAAGGGTTCTCTGGGAAGGGTAGTCCATGACACTGGCATGCCTGTTTTCTTCCCCTACCCTCCCATATAGCAGTTTTAAACTTCAAGCCCTGGTTGTGACTTTCAATCTCCAGTCAATCACTAATTCATTCATCTGGTTAGTCAGTCAGTCAATAAATGTTTATTAAGTACCATTTTGTGCCACGCATCATTATAGGTGCTGGGATAGAGCAGTGACAAAACATGGAAATCTCTGCCTTAACAAAGCTATTCTGAGGAGAAACAGACAAAGTGAAACATCTATTATCTATCTATCTATCTATCTATCTATCTATCATCTATCTATCTATCTATCTATCATCTATCTATCTATCATCTATTCATCTAACTATGCCAGATCACCTAAAATGCTAAGGAGAAACTAAAGCAGAATGGGAACTAGGAAGTGTGTGGGCTGCAGAGGAAGAGCGATAGCGGTGGTGGCCAGACCACAGTAAGATAGACTGACCAGGCTTTTCTAACTAGGTAGACATTTGATTGAAGATGGGAAGAAAGGGAGAAAGTCAGTCTGTGAGAAGAGCTTTCTAGGTACCAGGATCAGCACATGCAAAGATCCCAAGGCTGGGGTGTGCCTGGTATGTTCATAGATCCAGGAGAATGTCAGGATGAAAATCTCAGTGTTTGCCTGAACTCTGAAGTCAAGTATCTCTTTCTCTCTCTCTCTCTTTTTTTTTTTTTTTTTTTTTTTTTGGTCTATCATCTTGACCATCCTCTCAGCTTTCTTCACTATGATCGTTTCTTGAGTTATAAAATACAGGGCATGAGAATGCATTCAGGTTTCCTATGAGGAATAGTAAAACTTGGAATTTATCTCCTTTCCCTCTGAAGCATAGTATTTTTCAGCCATCCACCTTCCCACTTCCCCTCAGCCTGCAATTTTATGGCACATATCTTCCTTAGAGTTTTCATGGTTCAAATGTTTTGACCTCTTCAAATTGTGTGTACAACTGTCAATATTGAAGGTAGGGCCATATCTGCATTTAAAAAGGTAACTGATTGCACAGCAAAGGAAACAGTCAACAAAACCAAAAGACAACTGACAGAATGGGAGAAGATATTTGCAAACGACATATCAGATGAAGGGCTAGTGTCCAAAATCTATAAAGAACTTATCAAACTCAACACCCAAAGAACAAATAACCCAATCAAAAAATGGGCAGAGGACATGAACAGACATTTCTGCAAAGAAGACATCCAGATGGCCAACAGACACATGAAAAAGTGCTCCACATCACTCGGCATCAGGGAAATACAAATTAAAACCACAATGAGATATCACCTCACACCAGTCAGAATGGCCAAAATTAACAAGTCAGGAAATGACAGATGCTGGCGAGGATGTGGAGAAA
>PISX010029782.1:0-19554 GCA_004024625.1 Mellivora capensis | reverse complement strand
TGAGTACTTTATAGTTTTCTGAGTATAGATTTTTAGCCTCTTTGGTTAGGTTTATTCCTAGGTATCTTATAGTTTTGGGTGCAATTGTAAATGGGATTGACTCCTTAATTTCTCTTTCTTCTGTCTTGTTGTTGGTGTAGAGAAATGCAACTGATTTCTGTGCATTGATTTTATATACTGACACTTTACTAAATTCCTGAATAAGTTCTAGCAGGTTTAGAGTGGAGTCTTTTGGTTTTTCCACATATGCTATCATATCATCTTCAAAGAGTGATAGTTTGACTTCTTCTTTGCGGATTTGGACGCCTTTAATTTCTTTTTATTGTCTGATTGTTGAGGCTAGGACTTCTAGTACTATGTTGAATAGCAGTGGTGATAATGTACATCCCTGCTGTGTTCCTGACCTTAGCGGAAAAGATTTCAGTTTTTCTCCATTGAGAATGATATTTGCAGTGGGTTTTTCATAGATGGCTTTGATAATATTGAGGTATGTACCCTCTATCCCTACAATTTGAAGAGTTTTGATCAGGAAGGGATGCTGTACTTTGTCAAATGCTTTTTCAGCATCTATTGAGAGTATCATATGGTTCTTGTTCTTTCTTTTATTAATGTGTTGTATCACATTGATTGATTTGAGGATGTGGAACCAACCTTGTAGCCCTGGAATAAATCCCACTTGGTTGTGGTGAATAATCCTTTTAATGTACTGTTGAATCCTATTGGCTAGTATTTTGGTGAGAATTTTCGCATCTGTTTTCATCAAGGATATTGGTCTGTAATTTTCTTTTTGGATGGGATCCTTGTCTGGCTTTGGGATCAAGGTGATGCTGGCCTCATAAAATGAGTTGGGAAGTTTTCCTTCCATTTCTATTTTTTGGAACTGTTTCAGGAGAATAGGAATTAATTCTTCTTTAAATGTTTGGTAGAATTCCCCTGGGAAGCCATCTGGCCCTGGGCTCTTGTTTGTCTGGAGACTTTTGATGACTGTTTCAATCTCCTCACTGGTTATGGGTCTGTTCAGGTTTTCTATTTCCTCCTGGTCCAGTTGTGGTAGTTTATATGTCTCTAGGAATGCTTCCATTTCTTCCAGATTGTCAAATTTGTTGGCATAAAGTTGCTCATAGTATGTTCTTATAATTGTTTGTATTTCTTTGGTGTTGGTTGTGATATTTCCTCTTTCATTCATGATTTTATTCATTTGGGTCCTTTCTCTTTTCTTTTTGATAAGTCTGGCCAGGGGTTTATCAATCTTATTAATTCTTTCAAAGAACCACCTCCTAGTTTCATTGATTTGTTCTACTGGTTTTTTTTGTTTGTTTGTTTCTATTTCATTGATTTCTGCTCTGATCTTTATTATTTCTCTTCTGCTGGGTTTAGGTTTTCTTTCTTGTTCTTTCTCCAGCTCCTTTAGGTGTAGGATTAAGTTGTGTATTTGAGACCTTTCTTGTTTCTTAAGAAAGGCTTGTACCACTATATATTTTCCTCTCAGGACTGCCTTTGCTGTGTCCCACAGATTTTGAACTGTTGTGTTTTCATTATCATTTGTCTCCATTAATTTTTTCAATTCTTCTTTGATTTCCTGGTTGACCCATTCATTTTTAAGAAGGATGCTGTGTAGTGTCCATGTATTTGGGTTCTTTCCAAATTTCCTCTTGTGATTGAGTTCTAGCTTCAGAGCATTGTGGTCTGAAAATATGCAGGGAATGATCCCAATCTTTTGATACTGCTTGAGACCTGATTTATGACCCAAGATGTGATCTATTCTGGAGAATGTTCCATGTGCACTAGAGAAGAATGTGTATTCTGTTGCTTTGGAATGAAATGTTCTGAATATATCTGTGATGTCCATCTGGTCCAGTGTATCATTTAAGGCCTTTATTTCCTTGTTGATCTTTTGCTTGGATGATCTGTCCATTTCAGTGAGGGGAGTGTTAAAGTCCCCTAATATTATTGTATTATTGTCGATGTGTTTCTTATATTTTGTTATTAATTGGTTTATAAAGTTGGCTCCTCCTTAAAATTGTTAGATCTTCTTGTTGGACAGACCTTTTGAGTATGATATAGTGTCCTTCCTCATCTCTTATTATAGTCTTTGGCTTAAAATCTAATTGATCTGATATAAGGATTGACACCCCAGCTTTCTTCTGCTGTCCACTCACATGGTAAATTGTTTTCCACCCCCTCACTTTAAATCTGGAGGTGTCTTCGGGTCTAAAATGAGTTTCTTGTAGGCAGCATATTGATGGGTTTTGTTTTTTTATGCATTCTGATACCCTGTGTCTTTTAGTTGGGGCATTTAGCCCATTAACATTCAGGGTAACTATTGAGAGATATGAATTTAGTGCCATTGTATTGCCGGTAAGGTGACTATTAGTGTATATTGTCTCTGTTCCTTTCTGATCTACTACTTTTAGGCTCTCTCTTTGCTTAGAGGACCCCTTTCAATATTTCCTGTAGAGCTGGTTTGGTGTTTACAAATTATTTCAGTTTTTGTTTGTCCTGGATGCTTTTTATTTCTCCTTCTATTTTTAATGATAGCCTAGCTGGATATAGTATTCTTGGCTGCATGTTTTTCTCACTTAGTGCTCTGAATATATCATGCCAGTTCTTTCTGGCCTGCCAGGTCTCTGTGGATAAGTCTGCTGCCAATCTAATATTTTTACCATTGTATGTTACAGACTTCTTGTCCTGGCCTGCTTTCAGGATTTTCTCTTTGTCACTAAGACTTGTAAATTTTACTATTAGGTGATGAGGTGTGGACCTATTCTGGTTGATTTTGAGGGGGGTTCTCTGCACCTCCTGGATTTTGATGCTTGTTCCCTTTGCCATATTGGGGAAATTCTCTATAATAATTCTCTGCAATATACCTTGTGCTCCCCTCTCTTTCTTCTTCTGGAATCCCAATTATTGTAATGTTGTTTTGTCTTATGGTGTCACTTAATCTCTCGAATTCTCCCCTCATGGTCCAGTAGCTGTTTGTCCCTCTTTTGCTCAGCTTCTTTATTCTCTGTCATTTGGTCTTCTATATCACTAATTCTTTCTTCTGCTTCATTTACCCTAGCAGTAAGAGCCTCCATTTTTTATTGCACCTCATTAATAGCTTTTTTGATTTCAACTTAGTTAGATTTTAGTTATTTTATTTCTCCATAAAGGGCTTTTATATATCCAGAGAGGGTTCCTCTAATATCTTCCATGCCCCAGCTAAAATCTTGAAAATCGCCATTCTGAACTCTAGATCTGACATATTACCAATGTCTGTATTGATTAGGTCCCTAGCCTTTGGTACTGCCTCTTGTTCTTTTTTTTTTTTGTGGTGAGTTTTTCTGCCTTTTCATTTTTTTCAGATAAGAGTACATAAAGGAGCAAATAAAATACTAAAAGGGTGGCAAGGACCCCAGGAAAATGCACTTTAACTAAATCAGAAGAGACCCCTAATCATGGGGGGGAGAAAGGGGATAAAAAGAAGTTCAGAAAAAAAATTAGAAAAGAAAACAAATAAAGAAAAAATATAAAAAAGAAAAAAATATATATATATTAGACTGGTGACTACAACAGGGTCACCCACTTAACTTTGGGGTATTTTGGTCTCTTAGAAGAAACTACCTCTCAAAATTTTAAAGAATGAAAAATGTATATAAGGGTAAACACAATGAAGGGATGGTATATGCTTATAAAGATGAAAAATTTTTTTTAAATTTCTAATAAAAGGAGTTGATAAAGTAAGTTGGTTGGGAGAATAAAGAAAAAGAAAGTGGAGAGAATTTGCTTGGTCTAGAGACTAGAACAAGCCCGGAGGTAGATTTAGGGTATATTTTGATCTCCTAGAGGATGTTGTATCCCAAATTTTTTAGAAGAAAAAAAACCCTATGTGTACATAAAAAATAAAGCTAGATATAATGAAGGATAAAATATGACTGTAATAATGAAGGTTCAAAAAAGATTATTATTTTTTTGGAAATGTATTTTTAAGATAAACTAGTTTAAAAATGTTAAAAAAGTAAAGGATAAAAGTAAAAAAAAAAATTTAGCAGAAGAAAAAAAATTAAATAAAAAACTAAATTAATTGCAAGACTAAAGAATCATGGGGAGAAAGCCACGAATTCCGTGCTTTGCTTTCTCCCTCTCTGGAATTCCGCTTTCTGCTGTTCTCCTTGGTAAGTGAACTTGGTGTTGGCTAGATTTATTGTTGATCTTCTGGGGGAGGGGCCTGTTGCAGTGATTCTCAAGTGTCTTTGCCTGAGGCAGAATTGCACCGCCCTTACCAGGGGCCGGGCTAAGTAATCCGCTTGGTTTCACTTTCAGGAGCTTTTGTTCCCTGAACACTTTCCATAGAGCTCTGGAGGACAGGAATTAAGATGGCAGCCTCCCAATCTCTGGCCCAGAGGAGTGGAGAGCTCGGTGCCCCACTCCTCAGTGCACCCTCAGAGAAAAGCGCCCAATCACTCCCGTCTCCCTGGCCTCTGGCCATGCTCCAAGCTCACCCAGCCTGCGACTGGTTCGAGGTAACCCCGAGCTGAGAGCTCACTCCTCTGATCTGTCTCTGTAGCCGGCTTCCCCGCTCTAGTACCTGCGAGTTCTGAGACACTCAGACACCCCCGATCCTTCTGTGACCCTGCGGGACCTGGGGCCATGCTGGCCCTGCGTGGGCTTCACCCCAGTTTAGTCTCTGGAGCAATGTCCCTCAGTGGAGCAGACTTTTAAAAGTCCTGATTTAGTGCTCCATTGCTCCACTACTTGCCTGGAGCCAGCCCCTCCCTCTGCAGTCTATCTTCCATTTGCTTTGGATTCACTTCTCTGCTGGTCCTACTTTTCATAAAGTGGTCGATTTTCTGTTTCAATAATTGCTGTTGTTCTTCTCTTCAATCTCCTGTTGGATTTGTAGGTGTTTGCAATGGTTTGATAAGCTATCTAGCTGATCTCCTGCTACCTAATGTAGTCTCAGCCTGCTACTTCTCTGCCATCTTCCCATCACATTAATTAAAATTCTCAAATGAAGATAATACTTTCTATTTATTTATACTTTTTTTTAAATTAATTTTATTTTTCTCAGTGCTCCAAGATTCATTGTTTAGCCACCACACCCAGTGCTCCATGCAATATGTGCCCTCCTTAATATCCACCACCAGGCTTACCCATCCCCCCAGTCACCCTCTCTTCCAAAACCCTCAGTTTGTTTCTCAGGGTCCACAGTATACTTTTCTATAGTACGATTTATATTAAGTATTATAACATAACAAAATCACTACATTCTTTCTCTGAAAATAAAATAATAAAGAATGTTAATGTTAATCTTCTTTAAAATGCAGAAATGAGGTATTAAAGATGGATGTGTTTGACTAGCCTTTTAAACTGGTTTAAGAATGTTAGTTAGCTATATATATTGAGCACCTGATACATCCAAGACGGTGTTAGCAGACTTATATAAGTTACAAAGAAGAACTGCTTCATCAGACCACATGAAATAGGAAAGATACAGAAATGACTGTCATACAGTGGAGTATGTGATAGGAATTAGACAAGAGGAAAACTTGTTTGTAGGCACTTAGGAATATTGATAAGGGAGAGGGGGAGAGAAAACTGAACCTTTTCTTACTTAGTTGATTATAAAAAGAAAAAATGAATTAGGTATCATCATCATTAGAATCATTACCATAATCACCAAATTATGGAATATTTACTAGGTAGCAGTTAATATGTTTAGCACAGTACATGTTATCTCATAGAATCTTTTCAACTCCTCATTCATGTAGAATTTTGAAAATGAAGAATTATGGTAAGAGCAGACTGCACAACTTCTCCAAGATCACACTGTTGGTAGATAACAGAGTTGCATCTTTCTAACCCTAGGACACAAAATTTACTTATGCCATATATATGTATAATGAATCCATCAAGAACCAAAACATTTCCTGTTTTTACTGAGCTTAAGCTATTTTGAGTTATCTTTCTATCATGTGCAATTGGAAACTGCTAAATAATGTATATTTTTCCCTGCCTCCATCTCAATATAGATATTTTTAAAAGAGGGAAGGGTCACAAAGAATTAGAGGGAAAGTGGCATTACCAAGAGAACCTCTTAAGAAAAATAGGCCTGGGAAGATAATTTTGGTTTTCTATCTGCTTCTCTGTGGACAGTGAGCTAGAAATAAAGTTTACATTTTTAAATAGCTGGAAAAAAATGAGAAGATTAATGAAAAGTATATGGATTTCAAATGTTGTAATAATACAGGATAAATAATGCTTCATTATAACACAGATGTTCCCAATCATTCTGTATTATATATGGCTACTTTTATGCTACAGAGGCAGAATTGAGTAGCTGTGACAGAGATTACATGACCCATAAATTTAAAAAAAAATTACCATTTGGCTACTTACAGAAAAAGTTTCCTTACCCCTGATTGACAAGATTGTGCTTAGTTTAGTGAGCTAAATACATTATGGACAAAGAATAGTAAGATTTTTCAGAGAAAAAAACAAATGATTGGACTTTGGCATTGTTGCCTCTCTTATTTTCTAATGCTAGTCAATCTTCATCTAAAGCCAGCACCTGCTTTTTCTGTTCTTGGCTCTTCTTTTTTGAATATAAGTGATGGTTGTCCATTACTCTCAAAGATCTATTGTATTATTTAATTACCTGAGGAGAAGTTTGGGAAAAATACTAGCAATATATTATATTATTTAAAAATATTATCTAAGTTCAGGACTCTTTTTCTACTATTTTCAAGGGTAGAAAATGAGGGTAGGGTAACTTTTATTCCTTTCATTCTGAACCAACATTCTAGGAAATAGATAATTGGGATTCACGGCCAGCTATCTGACTCCATTATGTGTTTCTTTTTACCATCTTCCCTTATTGGCTCAGAGTCAATGAGGAGGTAAAATTTCTCTGGTACATTACAGCATATTAAAAAAAGAGAATATTCTTTTGTTTTTAATGTGAGGCTTTTTAATTTATAAATTCATCAGTCCAATCTAACATGGTTGCATTTTATCACACTAATTTGACAGACTGCTAACTGCCCTGCCCAGATCAAAAGAGTAAGCAGCTTGCTGTCCTGACCCGCTGTTTCTTACACTCTTCTATGTGGAGTATCTCATAAAGAGGGAAAAAAAAAGTAGATTATTTTAAAAAGTTGGGAATATGTGGCCAAATCCAATTAAACAACTACACATAATTAAATAAACCCAATGTGCTCTATGTAGAAATCCCAAAGAAATATAGGAAGCAAAAAAAAAAAAAGGGGGGGGGTTATTGCAATATTCTAAATCTTTTTTTTTTTTTTTTTCTGCTGTGCCTAAATATTCTAAAACAAATTCCAGGTTGAAGTGTTTGCTTTGTGATATTTAGGTTTTCATGTAAAAAATTTGTCAGATACAATTAAAAAGCACACCGAGTTTTCCTTTCTAGTGACATCTAGAGAACACATTACAACAAAATAAAGCTCAAGCAGGAAAAGAAAAAAGGAGTATACTTTAAAACATACTTGTGGAAATTTTAAGGAAATGTTGATATATATTTGTTGATAACCACCAAGTTCAGAAACTGTCAAATTACTAGTTAAAACTCATAAACAATGGCTCACCAGATAGCATAGTTTGGGTTAAAACAGCCTTTTTCTGGGTAACTTAAGGTTATAAAATTTGTGAGTTTTTTTTTTTCTTTTTATGATTTATTTGAGAGAAAGTACACAATGGAGGGAGGGGCAGAGGGAGAGAATCTTCAAACAGACTCCCTACTGAGTGTGGAGCTTGACTCATGAGATCATGACCTAAGCAATGGTTGAAAGCTCAACCTACTGAGCCACCCAGGTGCTCCAAATTTGTGAGGTTTTCTTTGTTGTTGTTGTTGTTGTTTACTCACATAGGAAAAGATGCATAATAAAAAATTAAAAATTTCTTATTTCTCTGTCATTTCATTCAATGTACTTGTAATCTTATCTGTTCTATTTGATTTCTAAACAATTGTTGAGCTAGAGACATGGTAAAAGTCTTAAAATTTCTAGCGGGCCTTGCTGACTCAGTTAGTTAAGAGCCTGCCTTCAGCTCAGGTCCTGATCTCAGGGCCCTGAGATTGAGCACCCTATCAGGCCCCCTCTTCAGCAGGGAGTCTGTTTCTCCCTTTCCCTTTTCTTCTCCCCTCACTCATGCTCACACTCACTGTCTCTCTCTCAAATAAATAAAATCTTTAAAAATATTAAAATTTCTACTTATACATAATTTACATTCATATGTTATTTGTATACTTGATTTTGGCAGTATGGAATATTTAATTCAGTTAACAATTTGGCTAAGTCAATGAAAGTAATTGATGAAATTACTTATTCATTTAAATTGATGTAATAAATATATTAACCAGTGGCATCTGTGCACAAAAAACAGGAATTTTCAATAAAATTTCAGAATGATGTTGTGGAAAGACTTTATGATATAGTCAAAAGGACACTAGGCTTGGAATTACACAGGCCTGAATCTCTGGCATTTTATTTACTAGATGCAAAACTTCAGACAAGTTTCTCTATGAGCATAATATCTCCATTTGTAAAATGAAAGTAACAATAATAAAGTTAAAAGCAGGGATGAAGATTAAATAAGATACTATATGGAGACTCTAAAATATCAGGTTTCATATCCTAACAAGATGGATGACCCTAAGCAGAACTTAACAATAAAGTTCTCTGTATCCAAATAATGTAACTCAAGTCTACTTGATTACAAGATTTTATTTTTAGGGAAGAAAAATGATAATCACATGACAATAAGGACAAATTGTTTTTAAATTAGTTACAACTCTTCCATTTTTAGCACTGAAACTATCTTTTTCCATTTTGCCAATCTCTTTTTGGTCAGTTATTCATAACAAATTAGAATATGACAATAACATACTGCAAAGTGAAACTGCACATCTTATAAAATTATGGATTTCATGAAGTTAATAAAGGCAAATTTGGAAAATGGCTCCATTCATTAGAACTTGGTTACTAATAAATGAAGCTCTGATGAATGGACCAGAAACTGCAAGAATATGAGTCAAAACATATAGTGATTTGAAATAAAATAATTAAGAGAGGTCTTGAGAAAATTGTTGAACTCCTCAAATATTTTGAAACAATTACTTTTTAATAATTACTTTTCATGATCTTGGAAAATGAGTGCTAAAAATAGTTGAGTAGTTGCAGTTATTAAAAAATTTTAAAGTTATGATACATATTTTATAATGTAAAATATATTTTATAAGAAAAAATATCAACCAAAATATTTTATTTTCACCTTTGTTAATTTTTTTTCCCATTTTATATAAATTGGCTCTAAGGGAATAATTTCTGGTACCAGTATAAAGAGGACACCTGAAGATAGCAAGATGCCTGGTGCTCTTTTACTTTATTGTCAGAGTTCATTTCTCCTTTCAGTGTTCTCTTTCCCATCTTAAACCCTCATATTAATATTTCCAAGTGCCATTCATCCTATAGTTGCCTTTTGTCAGTTTGATGTCAACTAATCCCTCACAACTGGTGATTAATGTTAGCAGATAATGACTTAAGGTGTCAATTCTCTCACAGAATTTGCATTTTAAAAAGTATTCTTTAAGACTGATCTTCAGGACAAAATTGGATTTAATATTCTCTATCCACCAAGCATTGGGCTAATTGTTTTACATACACTATCCCTTAATTTTCTCAGCAATCCTGTGAGGTAGTTTTATTATTCCTTCTTTAAAGTAAGATAAGGCTTCATTTTGGGTGTCTGGATGGCTCACTTGGTTAAGTGTCTGACCCTTGGGTCCTGAGATCAAGCTCTGCATTGGGCTCTCTCTGTGTTCAGCCCAGAGTCTGTTTGAGATTCTCTCTCCTTCTCCCTTTGCCTCCTGCCCCTCCCCCTTTTTCTTGCTCCCTAAAATAAATAAGTAAACAAATAAATAAAATCTATAATAATAAAAGATAAGACTTCATTTAACAACAACAACAACAAAAAAAGCCAATAGTAAATATCAGAACTTGGATGGGAATCCCTGGATGTCTAAGTCTAAATCCCAGATGAAATAGTATGGTTAGTATACTATTTGGAAGCAGACATATCTAGTATTTCTTCATCACACTGTCTAGGGGGGCATCTATTTGTACTCTCTGAATTTATTTATGCAACATTTGATTCCATAATGGATTTGAGGCTGGTGAACCTATTTGATTTAAATTAGGGTGAGGTAAAAATATATTCAACCTAGAGAAAACAAAAATCCTTTCTTTTTTTCTTTAATAGAGAAATGCCTCAGCTGAAATGTTAACAGGTTTGACAGGAGAACCAAAGTGTTCTTTATCTCTATCCTAACCAATACTTCAGGCCCACAGGAATTGAGGGGTTCCTAAGGTTTAGCATCTGTGGACAGGACCTGGGCCCTTAGTCCTTCAGTGTCTATTGTTGTGTGAGCATTTTCCCAAATTGAATAAATTATGTTACATAAAGCTTAAAATTAGAAAATGTTAAAGGGACAACCAAGTACATTATGCTCCCGTGTTTGCTGCATGCTCAGACATAGGGTTTTCTATAGCTCATTTACTTTCTAAATGCAGCTATATTCTATGATGACTCAAAACACATAGTATGCAGAAATGAAATACTTTTAGTCTGTAAATATTTACATAATACCTCCATACACTTTCCTTGATGCTTCCTATATAATCAATTATTATGGTTTTATTCTCCTTTACTTTGAAACCCAGTTCAGCATTAGTATTTTCCATGTGTGACATGTGATTGAAGGAGTAGTGGTAGAGGGACTGGTTGGCATGGAGAACATGTTTGAGAGAACTGAACCTGTGTCCATGGTTTTAAATTTTGAGAAAGTGAGATATATCAATGATTGGAGATGTGTTTTGCCTGGGACTCCATCCCACATAACTTTACAAAACCACCAAGGCAAAATGATACTAGGCTAGTAGAATTGAGAATAAGCTAGGGGTCTAGGCAGCAGAAATTGAAAAATGATAAAAATTAAAAATTTTTTTTTTCTTGCATTTCATGCTTTACCTCTGGCTATAAGTGGCTTTATGTACTCTGGTGTTTATCCTTTTGAATGCAAAGACCATTGGGACAAGGCTTATAACTTTTATGCTCTTTTTATACCTTGTCTCAGGACCTATTAGAAGTCTCTGAAAATAAAAGAGATGCCAAATAAAGATTCTGGCTATCTATTCTTGAGGATAAATTCCTCTCTTTCACAACCATAGAGCCCCTGGTGTTCCTGGGCATCTAGAAGATGCATTAAACTTTGAAGCATCTAGATCTTGTATGTTTGAGAACCACAACAATATAATCCTTAAATAGTCAATAATTCTTTTGCATCTAAGCAGTTAACTTAATCCTTACAAAAAGTTGGAGCTAAAAAATGTAAACTGTAGATGTTAGCAATTTTAATGTAGATCTGAGATCTGCTTAAAGTATAATACACAAATGCACAAATTCTGCCAGTAATTGACAGCTATATAAACTGGTTGGTATCATAAAAACAAAACAAGTGGTTTTCTTTTTTTACACAGGAAGAGTAATATATAATGTTCACATTAAACAGTCTTTCTGAGAGAACCCAAACAATCTTGATTACTCCTGAGATAACTATTCTGATTATTTTTAAAATTATATTCTCCTGATTAGATCCCTTTCTTAGACTTCAGATTCATACCCCATTCCTGTTGTACCTATAAGTAACTAACACTTCATATATCCAGAACTCAACTAATCCTATTCTATCAAACCAACCTTATTTTCTAGTTGATAGGAAATAGTTACAGAGCCACAAATTTGAGTTCATATTTTTCTTCAAATTCCATCTGACTAATGAATGAATGGATCAATTAGTCACCAAGAGCAAAAATATTTAAGGTGATCAGAATGATTTTAAGTAGGTATATTAAGATTTAATGTATAATTGCTAAAATAACACAAATAAAATATGTAATTTTGAAATGAGTAGAAGGGAAAAATACAATTAACTTCTACCCCTTTAACTAAAGAGATAGTGAGGTTGAAAATAGGGCAAATAAGTCATAGAAAAAGCAGGGTAACTAGTACAGAATAAGATGATAGAAACAGATACAAATAGGCTAAACTCATAAGTTAAAAGATAGTAAGCACTCAGTAAATATTTGTTGAATGAAAACATTACTACAATTTTGATATAATACAATGAGCATTATTTCTGAGAGCTTGATAATTCCATTCTTTAAAAAAGTCTTATTTGTATTCAAATGGTGAAGATTTTAGCCAAAATGTACTTTATATGGTATGAAATGTATCAAAGATTGAAATCCTGGTTCCATCATTTACTAAGTATAAGAGCTTAAGTAGGGGTCCCTGGGTGGCTCAGTGGGTTAAAGCCTCTGCCTTCAGCTCAGGTCATAATCCCAGGGTTCTGGGATTGAGCCCTGCATCAGGCTTTCTGCTCAGCAGGGAACCTGCTTCCGCCTCTCTCTCTGCCTGCCTCTTTGCCTACTTGTGATCTCTGTCTGTCAAATAAATAAATAAAATCTTTTTTAAAAAGAGCTTAAGTATTTCACTTAATCTTTCTGAAGCTTAGGTTCATCATCAGTACAAGAATGACAATAATCTCCAACTCAGATGCTTTGCAAGGATTACATATTATAGTAAATGTGAAAATATAATTGTTGTATTATAGAGTAGTAGACTCATGTATTTTTGACTAAAGCCTAATACTTCATATAAGAACTTTAAGTCCCATTTCAGTGTAAGTTTCTGAGATAACTTAATACACATAACATGAAGAAACCATATTTAAAGTATTAATTACTGCTTTATTTATTTAAAAGTATCTATGGAGATAACCTCTAAGCCATAAGATAAGTCTGTATTTGGTTATAGGTTTTATGAGACTTATTTGATTTTCACCCCTTTATTTTACAATATAACCCTGATTTTCAAAATCACTAAACTTTCAGAGATTTTTCATCTTTTCTTTTTTTTTCTTTTTTGGCAACCAAAATCATCTTAAGCAGATGTGCTTGTGTAGAAAAATATATTTCCTAACAGATGAATAACTACTTCAGTATCCAGTCAAGATGTTTTCATTCACAGATACTACCGACAGGAGTTAAAATTGTTCTCTTGGAAATTAAGCAGGGTTATTTTGCAAAAAAGTCAATCCTAGCTTTCACTTTCATTCACACAAAAAATGTGCATTGTACATCCATTTGAAGTAATGAGAAAATGGATCTTTGGACTATTTCTGAATACTACTTAATCTTCTGTGATATATAATTGTTTATAATTTTATGTAATACTACTGAATTATAGAAGCTGCTGTACTTTGAAATAGTAATATTTGAATTGAATGGGTTATTAGGTGGCCCAAATATCTGTAATAAATATGGGTTGTGATAAACTAATATCAGGAGGCTTGTAGGAACTGTTTAAAGCCCTGCAAAGTTTAGCTAATAGAATCAGCACATTTATTCAGTTATTTTACATGAGTTTAATAAGTTACTGTTAGGTGTATTAAATTTTGTACTCTTAAAGAACATATAATCTACTACGGCAGAAAAAAAATTAGTAAACTTTTACTTCAACACATATTTCACTTAATAAAATTCTGATAAAATTGTTGGGAGATAAGATGGCAGAGTAGTTGGAGGACCCTGGGCTTGCCTCATCTCTTGAACACAGCTGGGTAACTATCAAGACATTTTGAATACCCAAGAAATCAATCTGAGAATTAACAGAACAAAGTGCACAAAACGGAAAGCATTTCCCTAAAGACACTGACTGGGAAAACAAGAAGAGTTAATTTTTGTGAGATTTTATAAAAAGCAGGGCTCAAACACTAGAATTTTAGAGGTTTGAGTTGTGGCTTGTATGGAGCAGATGGGTGCTGCAGTGCTCCTGTGGAGAAGGAGGGAAGATAGCTTAGTAGTTGATGGTATGATCTGGGGATCCCCTAGGATGCATGGAGAAATAATTCCCCCTTCTTGGAGGGCATCTGGTAGAGGCAGCATTGCCTTTCCAGGGACAAAAGAGCTGGCAGGAACCATTACCATTTCCTGCCCCTCAGTATGGGTGCAGAGACACCTGATAAGGGCAGCTAAAGTGGACACTGGCTTTTTGCTCGGTGGTAGTCTAAAATCCACCCCTTTTTGCCTTGGTGTGACTTGCCCTTCTGGGACAAACCTGTGTCTGTCCTGGCATGGCAAGATCCTCCTCCAGAGGACCAGCATGGGTCCCCACAACATCAGGTCCCTAACATTTGGGTTTTAAAATAGCCAACATGCCTGGGATAGAACATAGGTGCACTGCACTGCCAGGTTGTCAGAGTCCAGATAAAGTCATGGTAAAGGCAAATATCTGAGAGAAGCCTGGGACACACAGATTGTTCACTTTTCTTGGAGGTTTCCTGGACATTGGTGGGTACAAACTCTTCTCTCTGAGATAAGTGAGGGGGCTGGCACAAGTTCTCTCCCCTGTCCCTCACCATAAGCTGGCTTTTGTGAGCAGTACAGTGTCAACACTGATAGCTTAAACCCCCTAAACAAGACCTGTACCCTTTGCACACTCTGCAGGTGCTGCTTTTCTGGGGCAGGTATGCCTAAGAATCAGAGCAGCAGGATTCTCCCCCAGAAGACCTACAGAAACTCCCACCACATGCATCAAATCTACTGACCATAGAGTTCTGCAAAGTTTCAGTTCTAGTGGAAAGAGTAGTGGGTCTCTTTCAAAAAGCAGACTAGAGCACATCTGGTTAAAACTCACCACACTTTGGCCAAGGTCCAAACACTCCCCCCTGCAGGTAAAAAGAAACTGCAGAAGACTGATCAAGAGAAAGAGCAGACAAAACACAACAGCAGAGTATACACAGCATACTCCAGAGAAACTCCCTGAAGCGCCAGACCCGGAACAATATATGAACTCTACGTCATAAAGCCATTACTCTCAGGAGCATGAAATACAACAAGTTTTCCTAACACACAGGAGAGACAGACCTAGACAAAATGCCAAGATGGAGTCACCCCAAAAGAAAGAACAAGTAAAGGTCATAGCTAAGGATCTAATCAAAACAAATATAAGTAATACGCTTGATCCAGAATTTAAAGCAATAATAATAAGGATACTAGCTGGTATTGAGAAAAGCATAGAAGACACTAGGGATTCCCTTACCACAGAGATAAAAACAAACCAACCAACCAACTTAAGAACTAGTCAGGCTAAAATAAAACATGTTATAACCAAGATGTGAAACCGACTAGATGTAATGACTATAAGGATGGAAAAGACAGAGAAATGAATAGGTGATATAGAATATAAAATTACAGGAAAAATGAAGCTAAAAGGAGAGGGAAAGAAACATAATGGATCACAAATGTAGACTTAGGATACTCAGCAACTCCATAAAGTACACTAAAATTCATGTCATATGAGTCCCAGAGACTCTGAGAAAAAAGGGAAGAAGGTTTATTGGAGAGAATTATAGCCAAAACTTCCCTAGTCTGAGGAAAGATATAGCCACTCAGATCCAGAAGGCACAGAGAACTCCCATTAAAGTCAACAAAAGCAGATCAACACAAAGACTTAGTATGGTCAAATTTGCAAAACATAGAGGTAAAGAAAAAAATCCTAAAAGCAACAAGAGAAAAGAAATCCCTAACTTACAAGAGAAGACCCATAAAGCTAGCTGTAGTTCTCTCTACAGAAACTTGGCAGGTCAGAAGAGTGTGGCATGATATATTCAGAGTGCTAAAAGGGAAACATCTGCAGCCAAGACTACTCTATCCAGCAAGGCCATCATTCAGAATAGAAAAAGAGATAAAGAATGTCCAAGACAAACAAAAACTAAAGGAGTTTGTGACCATGAAACCAGCCCTGCAAGAAGTATCAAAGGGGACTCTTTGGGATAGAAAACCAAAAGTGAAAAGACTAGAAAGGAACAGAGAAAACTTCCAGAAATAATGACTTAACAAGTATTACAATGGTGGGGGTGCCTGGGTGGCTCAGTTGGTTAACTGTCTATATATAAATATATGGAAACAAAAGAGAATGAAAACACATTGGTCCAAAACCATTGGGATACAGCAAAAGCAGTCATAAGAGGGAGGTATATAAACAATACAGTGCTACTTCAATAAGCAATACAAATCTCAAATCTGCAACCTAATCTTACATCTCAAGGAACAAGAGAGAACAAAAAAGCCTAAAGGCAGCAAAGGAAGGAAAATAAAAGGATTAGAGCAGAAATAAATTATATAGAAACAGAAAAACAAACAAACAAAAACATTAAATCAATGAAACCAGGAGCTGGTTCTTTGAAAGAATTAATTGATAACCCACTAGACAGAATTATCAAAAAGAAAAGAGAAAGGATCCAAAGAAAACCACAAATGAAAAAGGAGAAATCACCACAAAAATACAATGATTAAAAGAGAATATTATGAAAAATTATATGCCACCAAATTGGACAACCTGGAAGAAATTAATATTTTCCTAGAAACATATAAACTAGCAAAACTGAAACAGGAAGAAAGAGAGAACTTGAAAAGATTGATAACCAGCAGAGAAATTGAATCAATAATACAAAATTCTCCCAATAAACAAAACTCCTGGGTCAAATGGCTTCACAGGGGAATTCTACCTAACATTTAGAGAAGAGTTAATATCTATTCTTCTCAAACAGTTCAAAAAAATAAAAATGAAAGGTAAACTTCCAAACTCATTATATGAGGCCAGCATAACCTTGATTTCAAAACCAGATGAAGACCACACTAAAAAATAGAGAGTTGCAAGCCAATGTCCCTAATGAACATGGACGTAAAATTTCTCAGGAAAATACTAGCAAATCGAATCTAACTGTACATTAAAAGAATCATTCACCAGGGTCAAATGGGATTTATTCCTGGGTTTCAAGGGTGGCTCAATATTTGCAACTCAATCAATGTGACACACCACATTAATTAAAGAAAGCATAAATACCATATGGCCTCTCAATAGATGCAGAAAACGCATTCGACAAAGTATAGCATCCATTTGATAAATAGAGGGATAGAGGGAACATATTTCAACAACATAGAGGCCATTTATGAAAAACCCACAGCTAAAATAACCTTGAAGGAGGAATAAATGAGAGCTTTTCCTTTAAAGTTAGGAAACAAGTTGGGAACAAGAACAAATCTTCCTTAAATTGTAATTTTACATGGTACTGGAAGTGCTAGCCTCAGCAATCAGACAACAACAACAACAACAACAAAAATAAAATAAAAGATATCCATATTGGCAAGGAAGAAGTCAAACTTTCATTATTTTCAGATGGCATGATACTCTATGTGGAAATCTCCCAAGATTCCAACAAAAAAACTGCTAGAACTGATATACAGATTCAGTAAAGTAGCAGGATACAAACTCAATGTACAGAAATCTGTTGTATTTCTATGCACCAATAATGAATCAGCAGAAAATGAAATCAAAGAATCAATCCATTTACAACTGTACCAAAACCCATAGGATGCTTAGGAATAAACCTAACCAAAGAGATAAAAGATCTGTACTCTGAAAACTAAAGAAATTGATGAGAACACCAAGAAATGGAAAACATCCCATGCTCTTAGATTGGAAGAACCAACATTGTTAAAACGTCTATACTACCCAAAGCAATCTACACATTTAATGCAATCCTTACCTAAATATCACCAGCATTTCCCACAGAGCTAGAACAAATAATCCTAAAATTTATATGGAATCACAAAAGACCCAAAAAGCCAAAGCAACCTTGAAAAAGAAGAGCAAACCTGGAGGCATCACAATTCCAGACTTCAAATTCTATTACAAAGCTGTAGTGATCAAGACAATATGGTACTGGCACAATAAAGGATGTATATGTCAATAGAACATAACAGGAAACCCAGGGATGGACCCACACCTATATGGCCAATTAACTTTCAACAAAGCAGGAAAGTATATCCAATGGTTAAAAGACAGTCTTTTTTACAAATGGTGTTGGGAAAACTGGACAGCAACATGCAAAAGAATGAAATTAGACCACATTTTTACACTATATACAAAAATAAATTCAAAATGATTAAAGACCTAAAAGTGAGAGAGGAAACCATTAAAATTCTAGGAGAAAACACAGGCAGTAACCTCTTTGACATTAGCCTTAGCATCATCTTACTAGATGTGTTTCCTGAGACCGAGAAACAAACGCAAAAATATATAGTTGGTACTTCATCAAGATAAAACCTTCTGCACAGTGAAGCAAGAAATCAACAAAACTAAAAGGCAACCTTTGAAATGGGGGAAGATATTTCCAAATGACAAATCTGATAAAGGGTTAGTATCTAAAATATACAAAGAACTTATAAAACTCAACATTCAAAAAACAAATAACCTTGTTATAAAATAGAAGACATGAAAGAGGTATTTTTTCTAAGAAGACATACAAATGTCTGACAGACACATGAAAAAATGCTCAACATCACTTGGCATCAGGGAAATGCAAATTAAAACCACAATGAGATACTACCTCACAATAGTCAGAATGGCTAAAAATAACAAGTCAAGAAACAACAAATGTTGGCAAAGATAGGGAGAAAGGAGAACCTTCTTACATTGTTGGTAAGAACACAAACTGGTACAGCTAGTCTGGAAAACAGTATGTAGGTTCCTCAAAAAGATAAAAATAGACCTATCCTCTGACCCAGAAATTGTACTACTAGGTATTTATCCAAAGGATACAGACATGGTGATTCAAAGGGGCACATTAACCCCAATTATAGCAGCAATGTCCATATTAGCCAAACTATGGAAAGAGCCCAGATGTCTATCAACAGAGGAATGGATAAAGATGTGGTATACATACACAATGGACTATTACTCAGCCATCAAAAAAAGAAATCTTGCCATTTGCAATGAGGTGAATGGAACTAGAGTGTGTTAAGTGAAATAAGTCTTTCAGAGAAAGACAATTATCAAATGATTTCAGTCATATATGAAATTTAAGAAATGAAACAGATGAACATAGGGGCAAGGAAGGAAAAAAATAAGACAAAATTAGAAAGGGAGACAAATCACAAGAGACTCTTAACTATAAGAAACAAACTGAGGGTTGCTGGAGGGGAGGTGGGTGGAGGAAAGGTTTAATTGGGTGATGGGCATTAAGGAGGGCACCTGATGTAATGAGCATTGGGTGTTATATGCAACCAATGAATCACTAAACTCTACCTCTGAAGCTAATAATACCCTATATGTTCATTAATTGATTTTAAATAAAAAAAAGAATCATTTTATATATTGGAATGGAATATAAGGGGATACTACTCAGCCTTAAAAAAGAATGAACCCTTGCCATTTGCAGTGACATGGTTGGAACTAGAATGTAAAATAATTCAGTCAGAGAAAGATTTCACTCATATGTGGAATCTAAAAATGAAATAGGTGAACATAGGAAAAAAACAGACAAACCATGAAATAGACTCTCAATTATAGAGCTGAGGTTTGCTTGGGGGGAGGTAGGGGATGGACTAAATGTGTGATGGAGATTAAGGCGGGCATATGTTGTGGTGAGCT
>PISX010029781.1:0-18171 GCA_004024625.1 Mellivora capensis | reverse complement strand
ACAAGTGGCCATGAAGACAATGGATAAACACATCAAACAGAGGGTGTTATTGGGCACTATGGCTAATTAAGATGGCTAATTAAGCCTGGGCCACCAGACCTTTGACACCTGCATTTTCAGATTTCTCTTCCCTGCATAAAAATCCTTAACTTACAGGACAAACCCATAATCAATGAGTGAGTATTAAAAACAAAAAAAATCAGAAATCATCATTACAGGAGATAGCTTTTATAGAAACCAGTCATTCTTAATATAAAGGTTAAAAACAAATGCAGTTTTGCTCTTTTTAGTAAGTACAGACTATTTTCAAAATAAGGTTTTGAGGGTTTTTTCCTCCTTAGGACGGCTCTTGAAATCCTAAAAGAATTCTGTATTCCCAGTTCCACAGATTAGTTCTCTAAGTTTCTTCTTCTAAAAATGTACATTTTTTTTTTTATAAAGTCCTGTTTTTCACATGTGTGTCTTGAAACTCCTTGTGAGCACGGCACTTTTACACACACCAAAATGCTTTGTTTGTGTGTTCGGGGGTTTTTTCCTTTTCTTGCCTTAAAATTGTTAGTGGTAGATTGTTATGTTAATCAAAATTCACATGATTAAAGTTCCAATACTTTTAAAATACTACAACTATATCTAGTTTAAAAGACTAAAAACACATCAGGGACATTCTGATTCACTGAGATAGAGGACTGACAAATGCCTGGCTTGTCCTTATTTGAATATTAAACAGAAATAACTACATGGAACATAAGCACAAAGTAAGTAAATGATACATACACAAGAAAGAAAAACACAGAAGGATGGGTTTTTAAAATCTTTAACCAGACTTCTGTTGATATAAGAGCACAAAATAATTTGTGCCTTTAAATGAGGGAATCTATTAGTAATACTTTGGTCTTCATTTTAGTGTCTTAAAAAGAAAAAAAAAAAAGCAAAAGGAATGCTAACATTTCTAAAAATATCAATCTGGATCTATAAACTGTACATTTGAGGTTTAGGAATTAAAAACAGATTTTAGATAAAAATGTACCATTAGTATCAGATGTAAACTAGCTGCCTTTATCACAAAAATAAAAAATAAAAAAATCTTACCTTTTGGAATAGGTGGCAAAGGATCCTCATAAAATATCTTTTCAACTAATTCTGAAAAAGTTTCTGAGAAGAATGGAGGTTTTCCTGAAACCACAAGAAAAACTGCAAAATTAGACAATACTTTGCTATCACTAATAATTCTAAATAAATCTCAACTACAGATAGTTTAGGATTATAAAATTGATAGGAAAAAAATATAGAGCAAGAACTACTTACTGAATGCTTGGTACAGACCAGGCACACTGTATATTTTTATATTTCTATAATTCAAAACGATCAGCCTAACAAATATGCTGATGCATTTATGGACCATTGCCATGATCCCAGGGCTGCATGGGCCACTGGACACATCTGAATAATTCACAGGCACAAGGTACCTTACAACTTCTAATAATCTATAATAATCTAATAAGTAGGCACATTTTTCCAAATGATTATCATGAAAAACACCTATACGTCAAAAGTTCCTTGACCTATTATGTTAAAGTTTCCAGACATATGTGTAGACACCAAGAATACAGGAGGAATACAGAGAAAAGTAAGCTAAAACCAGTTATATAAAAATTTGGTGGGATGCCTGAGTGGCTCAGTGGGTTAAGCCAATGCCTTCGGCTCAGGTCATGATCCTAGGGTCTTGGGATCGAGTCCCAAATCAGGCTCCAGGCTCGGCGGGGAGCCTGCTTCTCTCTCTGCCTCTGCCTGCCTCTTTGCCTCCTTGTGCGCTCTGACAAATAAATAAAATCTTTAAAAAAAAAAAAAAAAAAAAAAAAGTTTTTTTTTTGTTTTGTTTTTCTTTTTTTGAACAGCCAGGATTTTTTTTTCCCATCTTCCAGGTAAAATTGCTGCAAACTACAGACTTCATCCTTTTGTGTGTGCCCAGCTCGGATTTTAAAATGAACCAGAGGGGCACCTGGGTGGCTCAGTGGATTAAGCCGCTGCCTTCTGCTCAGGTCATGATCTCAGGGTCCTGAGATCAAGCCCCGCATCACATCGGGCTCTCTGCTCAGCCGGGAGCCTGCTTCCTCCTCTCTCTCTGCCTGACTCTCTGTCTACTTGTGATCTTTCTCTGTCAAATAAATAATAAAATAAAATCTTTAAAATGAACCAGAAAGTAATCACCTGAAAACATTTCATAAAGCAGGCAGCCCAAAGACCAGAGATCACTGGTTACGGAGAAGTCAGCACCCCTCAAAATTTCTGGCGCTGTATATGTAAGAGATCCTAGAAGTGTAAAAAACAGCTTTGTTAGGCATTTGTATCAATCCCCAAAACAAATCTACCTCCCTAGGCTTTCCTGTGTATTCCACAGTTTTTAATGGTTTCTAATTTTAAGGTTTCATTTACAAGGATACATAAGAACACAAAGAGGTTTCGAAAACCCACTTGAGTTAGAGGTGTGGCACAATTACTAGTATATTCTTTTTTTTTTTAAGGTAACAATTTAAATAATCAAAAGAACCTTTGATTATAATATCTTCATTAGAATAGGCTAAATTATATAGCAGTAACACCCCAAATCCTCACTGGCTTACCAACAAAGGTTTACTTATTACTCCAACTACACAACAGAACAGAATATTACAAAAGGTATCCCTTCACAATCTCCCCTCAAGTACAGCAAATCTTAACACCCCAGGCCCCATCTCACTGGCAAAACCACCTCCCAAAAATGCACCCTAACAATCTCCCTTAATTTCAGAATATCAGCTACTTATCAATGCTAAAAAAAATATCTACTGAGCCTATAGTGTGTGTCAGGAACTGTTCTAAGTACGTAGGATACAGAAGGAAGCAGGACAAAATGGCCATCCCCATGTTCAATGAGTGGTAACATAGAAAGCCAAGGATAGAATACAAGCTTTGTTAGAGATTCCCTGTACTTTACACAGTATTGGACCTATGCGAAAACCTTTGGGCTACAGACAAAGCCATCCCCATACCCAGATTTCTACTGTTATTTTCAATACATTAATTTGACTGGCAAAAACACAAAGTCAACATTATCTCCTAAACACAAGACTTGGGCAGTGTTCTGATCTGTAAGCTCTCCACATACCTTTGGCTCTACTTTTTACAGTTTTCTTCAGTACATTCTCCCCACTATCACCTCCGCCTTCTTCTGCTGCCACCAAAGCAAAGAACTCTTCCAAATTTTCACCTTCTACTTTGGCCAAGCAAAAATTACTAAATTTCAATGTGCCAGGCCCTTCCAAGAGTATCTATGAAGACGAAAAAATAAAGGTGTTCAGAAACCAGTCCCATTTGCACTCCCCTTCAGTCCCTCTTCAAATCCCACTGAAGATCTTGGAGCATTGGCCTTCTTGCTTCCTCCTACTCAAAAAATTAAAGGCATATAAATTTTTAAAAGCGGCTAAAGAAAAAAAATCCAACATTTTAATAATCGGATCAAATATTAAACTGCCCATGCTCAGATGTATACAATGAACACATCATAACCATAGAGGAAAGCCACATGCCTTTGGAAAGATAAAGAACAATGTATACGGAACAATCCATCCTTGCCAATCCTCCATGACAGCTGTAGGAGGATTTGAAAACCTACTTCTCCAAGGTGTTGTTTACTCACAGGCTCAAAACTAGCATTTTGAAGTTAGAGGTCTAGCCCTAGGTCCACCACTCCAGTTCAGGCTGGAGAATTTACTTAACCTATCTAAATCTCAGTCTCCTCACCTGTAATTATATTCTCACATGGAGGGCCCATATTTCATTATGTACACCTTCACAAAGTAGCAACTCAAACCAGTAATAAGTACAATCCCTAAGAATATGTACTTAGAAATAATGGATGCCATTGATTGAAAACACCAGCAAGTGTCCTAGAAGCTTAACTTAAATATAGTATGGAATCCATCTCCAGTTCACAGACAAGGAAGCCAATGCAGAGAGAGAAAGGGAAACTTGCCCAGGGTCACACAACTTCTAAATGTCAGTGTCACCTATGATTCTGGAACTAAGCAGGTTTCATGCCACTACCACACTGAAGCACATTTAGTTATGGATCATTAATTTTTACCAACGAAGAAGCTTTTGACCCATAATGTCACTTATCAAATAGCAAAGCCAAAAAGGTCATTATCAAGCTAAAATAATGGCTCATAATCATATATCATAATTTAAGGGCTTAGCATCTTAGTTTACAGGGATACTGAGCTCATCATTCACAATATACCTTGGCAGCAGTAACATTTACTCAGAGGAGAGTTCCCATTCTAAAAGGTACTTCGAGGGGCACCTGGGTGGCTCAGTGGGTTAAAGCCTCTGCCTTCAGCTTGGGTCATGATCCCGGGGTCCTGGAATTGAGCCCCATATCGGGCTCTCTGCTTGGCGGGGAGCCTGCTTCCCCCCACCCCCCGACCTGCCTCTCTGCCTACTTGTGAGCTCTGTCAAATAAATACAAGCTTAAAAAAATTATTAAAAAATAATAAATAAATAAAAGCTACTTCGATAGGTAACTAAAATATGGCACCATGTTTTTAATTTAAAAAAATATTAATTCAAGGGGCTCCTGGGTGGCTCAGTCAGTTGGGCTTCAACTCTTGGTTTTGTCTTGGGTCATGATCCCGGGTAAGGGGATTGGCTCCACACTCAGCACGGAGTCAGCTGGACATTCTCTCCTCCTCTCCCTCTGCCGCTTCTTTTAAGATTTTATTTAATTCATTTTTTATATATATTGTTTTTTTTTTAAGATTTTTATTTATTTATTTATTTGGCAGACAGAGATCACAAGTAGGCAGAGAAGCAGGCAGAGAGAGAAAGAGGGAAGCAGGCTCTCTACTGAGCAGAGAGCCCGATATGGGGCTCCATCCCAGGACCCTGGGATCATGACCCGAGCCAAAGGCAAAGGCTTTAACCCACTGAGCCACCTGGGTACCCCAAGATTTATTTTTATTTGACAGACAGAAATCACAAGTAGGCAGAGAGGCAGGCTCCCTGCTGAGGAGAGAGCCCCAATATGGGGCTTGATCCCAGGATCCTGGAATCATGACCGGAGCGGAAGGCAGAGGTTTTAACCCACTGAGCCACCCAGGCACTCCATCCCTCTGCCCCTTCTTGATAGTGCTCACGCTAGCTCTAAAATAAAAGCTTTAAAAGAAAAAAAATTAATTTCAAGATGGTCTGTATTTTACCTAAATTTTATCAAAAATAAAACACCTCTGAGAAAGCACTATAACTTAAGACAGTAGGAGTTAGGAAATGAAAACTTTCATAAATTACCTTGCCAGGAGTAAGGTCACAAAAGAGAATGCCAAGTTGATGAAGATGATGTAATCCAGTAATGAGGTCAACCCCAAATTCTCTAATAACATCTTCTGGGAGGTTTTCATCTTGAGCAATAACCATTTCTAAGGAACCACCTACAAGTTGATTAAAAATCACCCATTTTAACCCACCAACAAAACACAGTGCCTCCAGGAGCTCCCATGATGGGAGAGGATACGGAGCCTTAAAAAAATCAATCAGTACACATGGACAGCCTGGCAGGGGAAATGCACATATGAATGAACACAGTGGTCCAAGCACTGAAGAGGAATTTGTGTCTGCACTCCAGAGCCAGCTTCCAAAAACTTACTGCTCAGGATGGGAAACTAGTCAGTAAGCAAGCTGGAGGGATACAGGGAGAATCCTTCTGGTGTTATGATTTCTAACTCATCCCTCAGGAATTGAACAGCTACAAAAATTAGTGGTAAACATTAATTCAAACTGTGCATTTAAAACACATCATGCAAAGTATAGCCACATTTACTCCTATACAAAGTTAACCATTTTCTCCAAAGTCTGCATGGCAGAAAAAGGTCTTTCCTTAACAGAAAATCACAATCAGAGTACATCACTGAGGAAATAAAGGCAGACACACTGTGAATTCTATCTCTATACTCTTATATATAACTTATATAACCAAGGTCCTGTTCACATTTCTACCATCTAAGTGCCAGGAACAAACTTTTTTTTAAAGCATCAAGGTTCCAACAGGAGCCAAGTTCAGAGGAATATATATAATCCTGCATATAATGTTCTCTCCCCAGAGCACTCTTTTCTTTGTGACGATTGTATATCCCAGGCAGCTATCCTAACTTGGGCTCAAATAACTCTTCTCCTTTCTCTTAAGAAAAACAGAAAAGAGAAGAGAAGAAAGAAAAGAGAAGAAATAAGAGAAAAAAGAAGAGAAGAGAAGAAAGAAAAGAGAAAAAAAGAAAAAAGAAGAGAAGAAAAAAGAAGAAAAGAGAGGAGACAAGAAAAAAGAAGAGGAGAGGAGAGAAGAAAAGAGGAGAGGAGAAAAAAAAGAAAAGAAGCGAGGAGAGAAGAAGGGGGAAGAGGGGGGAGGATGGAGGAGGCAGGAGAGAAAAAAAGTCTTGGGGCGCCTGATGGCGTTGGACTCTTGATTTCAGATCAGGTCATGATCTCAGGGTCATGAGATTAAGCCTGGTCAGGCTCTGTGTTGGGCATGGAGTCTGCTTAAGATTCTCTCCCTTTCTCCCTCTGCCCCACCCCATCCCCCAACGCCCCCCCTCCCCGGACCAGGGCCTGCACACACTCTTGGGGAAAAAAAAAAAGTCTTAGATGTTATCTGAAAGTTCGGTCAGAACACTATGAAGGTAGATTTTTTGAAGCTGATTTTTTGTTTCAGTGGGTGAGGAACCACTCCACACACAGGCATAAAGTCATAAAGTAGTAAAGCTATGAAGATGGTCCATGAGCAGAAATAACAGCTGAAGCAAGAAGGAACACAGGGAAAGTCCCCTGATCACCTCAACAGTGTGTTCAACTGTGCAAGCAATTAAACCATAGTCCTTTCCTATTAATTTGGAAAAAATAAAGTATAAGAATTATTCCAAATAACCTCTTTCATGATTCAGTTTTATGAATTTGAATTGCCAATATAATGGGTAATACCCATAAAACTAGAAATTCTATCTCAATATTTAGTGATCCTTTATTACCAACGTATGAACAGAAGTATGCTAACAGTGGTACTTTTTCCCTGAAGACACTGAACTAAAAGCCCGGATAATATCAATATAGTCAGTCGGTTTTCTCCCTACATACAGTCACAGAAAGTTGTAGAAAGCAAGAGCTATAACAAGTTATCTCTAATCATTGTTAGGTGGTAGTATTTGTTGGTTCATCTTTTACTTATTCACATTCCTTAATTTTTTATAAACAGCAAGTATTCTCTTCATAAACAAAAAGATAATCACTTTATAAACTAATGAGCTAATAGCTACTTGAACTAAAACACTTGGTTTACTGAATAAGAAAACTTGCTTGATAAGTTCATCACTAAAAAATATTTCTAAATTTTATACAGGCGACTTAGTAATATTTTATACCAAAATAAAGTTAAGCCCAAATTGAATTTTACCATCTCCCTCTCAGCAGACATCTTTGCTCTTTAATCTCCCCTAGTAACCAAACATAACGTGCAAGCGAACACAGTCAATAGTATCGAATGTTTCTATTTGCAATATAAAAGGAAAATAACAAAACCTACATATGTTTTTTCAAAATTACATGAGGTGGAAATATTTGTAGCACTTCCTACACACACTTACCTGTGCAGAGTTCCACCACTAGCCAGAGATGATTGCTGGTTTCATACCATTCATGAAAAGTTACTATGTTTTTGTGTTTAATTTCATGGGTGAGACGGACCTATAAAAATACAGCATTCACAAACACAAAAAACAGAAAATTCTTAATTTTCTCATATTAATTCTCACATCTGTTAAGAAACACCTAAATACACAATTGGGAAGTGGGTAACAAGATAGCAGAATTTGGTGGAATCAGACAAACATTAAAATGATGGCTCTGAAGGCTGGTGATGTGGAAAAATGCTAATTTAACGTACAGTCTCAAAAAAAAAAAACTTATGCAATACAGCTTTGTGTATTTATGTAAACACAACATTGCAAAAGAAATGTTCATAGGAAAAGGACCGAAAAGAATACGTCAAAATAGCTGTTATGGGGTGCCTGGGTGGCTCAGTGGGTTAAGCCTCTGCCTTCACTCAGGTCATGATCTCAGGGTCCTGGGATCGAGCCCCACATCGGGCTCTCTGCTCAGCAGGGACCCTGCTTCCTCCTCTCTCTCTGCTTGCCTCTCTGTCTACTGTGATCTCTGTCAAATAAATGAATAAAATCTTAAAAAAAAAAATAGCTGTTATGAGTAGAACTGCTGGTAATTTCTTCTACTTTTTTCTATTTTCTACATTAAGTACACACTACTTTTATAATTAGGAAAGAAATAATTTTCAAGGAAGAAAAACACCTTTACTAAGTAACAATAACCTCAAGGCTCAATAACACAATAGTTAAATTATATAGCAAGTGACAAAATATTAGCCCAACTTCAAAATGTTTAATTTTATATCATAAAAAAATGACAGCATAATAATTTAAGTGAAAAAGGAAAGAAACAAAATTATGCAATATCAGAATTCAAAAATTTTTTTAAACTCATAGTAAACAACAATAGAACCAACCAACCAAAACAAAACAGGGACTACCTCAGGTGACAGCACAATGCAGCCCTTTCTTTTCCCCACCTCTTCTACCCATTCTTCTGGATTGTCCAAGTTTTCTATAATAATGATACATTACTTTTAAAATATTTAAAAGAATCCTTAAAGGATTCTACAATTTTATTCTTAAAAATATCCTTAGTGGGGACGCCTGGGTGGTTCAGTGGGTTAAGCCTCTGCCTTCGGCTCAGGTCATGATCCCAGAGTCCTGGGATCGAGTCCCGCATCAGGCTCTCTGCTCAGCGGGGAGCCTGCTTCCTCTTTCTCTCTCTGCCTGCCTCTCTGCCTACTTGTGATCTCTGTCAAATAAATAAATAAAATCTTTAAAAAATATATATCCTTAGTGAATCCCAGTGTAAATTCACTCGGGTTATTAAAAGAATCATTACAGTGAGCCCACTGATCTTAAAATGTACATTTCCATTATGAGAATACCTGTGCACCAAAAACAAGAGTGAACTGAAAACTCAAAGATGCAAGAACCTGTCAGTTAAAAAAAATACTAACTTGCCTCAGGGATTTTTGTTTTCTCCCTTCAAAATCCCAAGAAGTATGGAAACTAAAACCACAAAAATATGTGCTCTATTAACAAACCATCCAGACTCCAAATTCGTGATCCAAGTGCTTTGGATCCTTGTCCTCTGATCTCCTTACACACACACACACACACACACACACACACACTCTCTATTGTCACTCACACTCAACACCTGCTAATGGGCTCGTTGATCCATAGAAATACAGAGCTCCCGGGTTTAAAAATGGATAAGCGGTACACTTTAGGAACAGCAGGTAGGCTAGTATTCTAACACAAAGAAAGGGAAATGAATCCACATAATTTAGAAGACAGATGAGGAGAAAAACAAAAATCAGAGTGACCAAGAGAATTTGAGGAGCACCTTATAATAAACTAATACAGGGCCAGAAGAAAATGGGGAAGACACAGCGTGAGCATGTTTAAATGGATCCCCATTGATTCAGGCAATGGAAGGGGGAGGTCCTAATGACAAGTAAAGGAGGTGTGGAAATTCCAACAGAAATCAGGCCACAGCCCAGCCTCCCGCACTCCCTATCACTCGGTATATGTAAGAATAAGTACCTCAGCACTCTCAATCTTGCAAACCACCCATCTGTTGAAATAATATATTCTTCTTGCTGGATTAATTAATAAAATGTCCTTTCCATGTGGCTCCAATGAACTTTAAAGTTAGATCTGTAGCCCCCATTATATTTCTATTGGACTGCAAGGTTAGGTTTTGACCAAGAGCTGTAACATCTCCAAAATCTTGCACACATCCTAGCTTGTGACCACTACCTATTGACTTTCCAACTCACTCACTCTAGTACTCCAATTCTGGTTCAGTTTAGACCTCCACACTCTGCACAGACACAAGCAACTGAGGCAGACACGAGCCACACTGACTGATCCGGCTTCAGGTTAGGATCTCCAATTTCAAGTGGCCCCAGCCAGTCTGTCCTCCAAGTGAGGATTCACATTTCTGCTTTCCTCTTGCCTAGAACATTGCCTTCCACCACCCCCTCAACTGAGGACTTAGCTTCTCAATTCAGAGAAAACCTCATTAGAAGAGAAATTCCTTGTGTTCCCGGCACCGAATCTACAAACTAACCTGTATTGTGTCCCATACACCTGTTTTCCCTCAACTATCCACACTCCTTAGAGAAACCAACACCTCCTTACACCCCTTAGAATAGCTACCTTCAAAACAAAAACAAAAAGTAACAAGTGTTGCCACCAAAGATGTGGAGAAATGGAATTCCTTCTACACTGTTGGGAGTGTAAAATGCTACAGCCTCTGTGGAAAACTGTGTGTTAGTTGCTTTAAAAAAAAAAAAAAAGTTGAACATAGAATTCCATTTTCTGAGTATGTATCTAAAGGACTGAAAGCAGAATATGTCCTGAAAACATGTATATACACCTATTTTCACAGCAGCATTATTCACGATAGCCAAAAGGAAGAAGAACACAAGTGTCCATAGACAGGTAAATGGATAAGCAAAATGTGGTCTATATATACAGTAGAATATTGCAGTCTTGTGAAAAATTCTGACACATACTTCAACATGGATGAACCCTGAGGATACCACGCTAAGTGAAATAAGTCATAAAAGACAAAGGAGGTAGGATTCCACTTACATGAGGTACCATTCAGAGACAAAGTAGAATGGTGGTTGCCTGGGACTGGGGAAGGAGACATGAGGAATTACTGTTTAATGTGTATAGAGTTTCAGTTTTGCTAGATGACGAGAGTTCTGGACCATCCAACAACTGCACTCTGGGTATTTACCCAGAAGAGTTGAAACCTTATGTCCACACAAAAACCTGTACACAGAGGTTTACAGCAGCTTTATTCACAATTGCAAACAATCAAGATGCCCTTCGATAGATGAACAAACTGGTACATCTATGTGGTGGTGTTTCTCAAAAGACATGAGCGGTCAGCCACAGACACACACAGAAAACATTGCTAAGTTAAAGATGTCAATCTGAAAAGGCTACATACTATACAATTCCAACTATATTACATTCTGGAAAAGGCAGAACTATGGACCTAATAAAAAGGTAAGTGGTTGCCCAAGGTTGGGGAGAAGGTGGAGGGAGGACTAGGTGGAGCACAGTGGATATTTAGGGCAGTGAAAGTCTTCTGTATGATACTATAATGATACATATTACATTTGTCCACCACTATGGAATGTACACCACCAAGAGTGCACCCTAATGTCAACTATGGAGTTTGGATGATTATGCTGTATCAATGTGGATTCATCCATTGTAATATATTTGCCACCTCAGTAGGGATGCTGACAATGGAGAAGACTATGAATGCAGGACGACAGGGAGTAAGTGGAAAATCACTACACTTTTTGCTGTGACTCTAAAACTGCTCTTAAGAACTTTTGGGGCACCTGGGTAGCTCAGTGGGTTCGGCTCAGGTCATGATCTCAGGGTCCTGGGATTGAGCCCCACATCGGGCTCTCTGCTCAGCGGGGAGCCTGCTTCCCTTCCTCTCTCTCTGCCTGACTCTCTGCCTGCTCGTGATCTCTGTCAAATAAATAAATAAAATATTAAAAAAAAAAAAAAAAGAACTTAACTTTTTAGGGGCAGCTGGATGGCTCAGTTGGTTAAGCATCCAACTCTTGATCTCAGCTCAGGTCTTGATCTCAGGGTCATGAGTTCAAGCCCCACACTGAGCTCCACCCTGGGCATGGAGTCTACTATTAAAAAAAAAAATTTTTTAACTTAAAAAAAATGAGTTCTAGAGATGGTATTGGTTATACAGCATAATGAATGTACTGAATATCACTAGCTATACACTTAAAAATGGTCAAAATGGTACATTTTTGATACATGTATTTTACCACAATGGGGGGGGGGGGGACCCTAAATTTGGTCCAGGACCCTGGGCTATAAATTTTAAACCCAACTCACTCTTATCCACTGTCCTTCCTTTGGCAAGCTTCATAAATCACATACTAAATTTATAAGTAAATAATCTAATATAGAGTGTATTTTCCCTGACTCTTCCCAAAAAAATAACAAAGTTGGTAATTACCTAGGTATGTATACTAGTCATTATTCAGGATTGGTGGCACTAAACAGATAGAAGGTCACCTATCCCAGATTGAAAATATGGTATATGCTATAGTGAGTTCAATGGCTTCGGTTTGATGCTACTACCTCTCCTTGATAATACTCTGTTTTCCCAGGGGGAAGGAAACATACTTGACTCACTTACCCAATTGGTTATTTCAGGCCTTTTGTACTTATCAGTACAAAGAATAGCTACAAAATTGATTGTTCCCTTCCGACGCCCTTTATAAACAACGGTGTTGCTTCCTCGGCCAATCTCCTCATACAGAATGAAGTTTTCCATCTCTGGGCTGACTTCTCACATTGGATAAAATAATAGCCTAATGGCATCTCCAGTTCCTAAAAGGTAAAGAAAAACATTTATAAATGCAAGCTGGTTACATGTTTAATTAGCCTAGGATACTTAATATGTAAACTTAATAATTCTATAAACTCAGAAAATTTACCTACAAATGTTAGATACTAATGTCACTTTGTAGGGTGAAGAAAAAAATAAGCTAAGGGAAAAACAAAACAATTCACAAATACTCAATTTCCTTCAACAAGATCTCAACAAAAGTGATGAAAATGACAAAAAGCGGGATGAATGAGATGACAGTCAATGTATCTTGATACTTTTCTTAGGCTCTTATTACAAAGGCAGGCACACTGTGTCAACATCTGTATAGAATGTGCCCACATATGACCCACCTAAACCTCAAATTGTGAGATACAAATTAGACAATGTATGTTAAAATGCTTTATATGTAATGGTATTTACATCTAATCTACAAAGATTCTAAGGGTCAATCCAAGTATTATTTGAAGTCAGCTGTCACCAAACTAAAGGGTCCTCTGCCACATGCAGCCTGCTGCCTGCATTTGTAAATAAAGTTTTAACTGGAACCGAGCCACACCCATTCATTTGTATATTCTCGAAGGCTCCTTTTAGGCTACAATTGCAGAGCTGTGACAGAATAATGGCCTACACACATTTTAAATACCTCCCATCTAGCCCTTTACAGAAGAAGTTCACCAACTCCTGTTTTAAATTTAAACCAAAAAAAAAATTTTTTTTTAACCAACCACTTCATCATCTAGGATATAAGCAGTTAAGAGAGTTCATTTTCTTGGCCAATTTGTCCTAATTTGCATGACTGAACAGGAATTGATATAGTCTTATCAGATTTAGAGTTGAAGCACATCAGTGGATTCAGCATCTTGAACAATACATTTACAATATAATCAAAGTATTTATTTGATCCACAAAACAGATTTTAAATTGTATCTCTTTGGAAGGATTTCATATGCTAGACTACAGAAAAATTTCCAGAAATTATCCAGTAAACTGTATGAAATACTTTAAAAGCAGCTGTTTCTACATCGTATCCAGTAAGTCAGAACCTATAGCAAAACTCTTTGAAGAAGAATGTAAAAGAGAAGTTAATGAATATGGCATTTCTTTTTGGGCAGATGAAAATGTTCTGGAATTAGTACTGATGGTTGTACAACTTTGTGAATACACTAAAAATCCCTGAATCAGGGTGCTTAGGTGGCTCAGTAGGTTAAGTATCTGCCTTGGGTGCAGGTCATGATCTTGGAGTCCTGGGATTGAGCCCCTAGTGCTCCCTACTCAGCGTGTGGAGTCTGCTTCTCCCTCTCCCTCTGCCCTCCCATCCCCACACTCTCGTTCTCTCCCCCAATAAATACAATCTTAAAAAAAAAAAAATCACTGGGGGCACCAAGATGGCTCAGATGGTTGGGCCTTTGCCTTCAGCTCAAGTCATGATCCCAGAGTGCTGGGATCAAGCCCGCAGAATCAGGTTCCCTGTTCTGCGGGGTGCCTGCTTCCCCCTCTCCCTCTGCCTGCTTGTGCTTTCTCTAACAAATAAGTAAATAAAATCTTTTTTCAAAAATCACTGAACTGTACATTTTAAAAGGGGTTAACTGTATAGTATCTACATATCTCAATTTTGTGTTGATATAATTGACATGTACTTTAAGTTTAAAGTGTACAATGTGATTTGATACATTTATATAGAAGAATCTGATCACTACCATAGCAGTAGTTAATATCTCTACATGTGTACATAATTATCATTTTTTGTGGTAGGAACATGTAAGATCTATTCTTGTAGTGACTTTGAAGTACATAATACCTTATTGTTTAGTATAATCACTATGCTGTATACCAGATCTGCAGAATGTATTCTCTGCTATAGGCTATACCACAACAGGTATGGCCTACATACCTGAGAGCCAGATTTGGCCAATAGGCAGCAGTTTGTCCTATCCTGGCATAGGGAACCAGTAATCTAACAATCTAGGAATAACTAATTTTATGATTCCATTTTCCAAAGAAATTAAAATTTACTGCAAAGTGGGAAAAAACCTATAAAATGTACAGGCTAGTAATTACATTTAGAGTTATTTAGATTACAAACTTGGTCTCTATGTCAAATCAGAAGAACTCATACTATTGAGAGCAAAATTCTTTAAATTTTAAGTAGAAAAGATGTGGAAGAAATCCAAATTTAAATCAAATGAAAATCCAAAAGTGGCATCTATTTATTTTAACAAGCACTTTTACTAAGTTCTATGCTCCTCTCTTCCTAAAACCCATTCATTAAAAACCAATGCTGACTCATGAACCACCAAAATTCAGCCCAGACAAGAGTAATTTTGTGGCAACAGGTCAACATTACAAAGTATGTAATATAACCAAAGTAATATTAAAATGACAATATGTTAAGATGGAAAAGCCATTTAGCCAGAAAAAAATAACCAGACCTTAAACATTTAGTTAAATGTTCTCAATGACTACATTAGGATACAGCAGGATAAGGTGTTGAAGTAAGTTTTTATGTAAGACAAAGAACTGATTCTTTGAAAATAAGGTTTTAAGCCACAAGAAAAAAAAAAAAAAAAGAAATCTTCAAGTTTTGAACTTGATTCAGGCCAAATTATTTTCTTCAGTCCTTTACTGAGTAGTGACATCTGGTCAGACCACGCAGCCTGAAATTAATGAAATGCACCAATTACAAAGTCTGGCTTAGGTAAGAGAGGTTTACTATGGAAACACTTCCCCTCTCTGAGGCTCAGTTTCCTTAGAGTAAAATAGGAATTGGATCAGATTATTTTCTCAGTTTTGTTTCAAGTTTGAAATTCCAGGCTTTTAGAGTCTTTTTGGCTCACTCCAAGGCCATTCTCACCTTAGACTTCCTAATAGTTTTTAAAAATATGTAACCTAGGGGCGCCTGGGTGGCTCAGTGGGTTAAAGCCTCTGCCTTCGGCTCAGGTCATGATCCCAGGGTCCTGGGATCGAGCCCCGCATCGGGCTCTCTGCTCCTCGGAGAGCCTGCCTCCTCCTCTCTCTGCCTGCCTCCCTGCCTACTTGTGATCTCTCTCTCTGTCAAATAAATAAATAAAATCTTTTTTAAAAAAATGTAACCTCTTAAATTGTAAAACAAAACACAAGTACAGAAAACCCCACAAAATAACTGTATAGTTTAATTATTATAAGAGGGACATCCTTGTGATCACCACCCAGGTAAAGAACATCACTTTGCCTGCTACTCCAGAAGCCCCTTCCTGAGCCTATGGCAATCACAACTCCTCATCCTTTCCAAAGGCAATCACTCTCCCGAGTTTCAGTTATCACTTCCTAGTGTTTGTTTATTGTGTTCTCACCGAGTGTGCATTTCCAGACACCACCGTTTAGTCTTCCCAATTTTTCTAAAGGTGTGGCGTGTCTTTTAAGACTCTCAACCTACAAGCTCACCAAGGTATTATCAGAGAAGCCAGAAATCAGAACGAATCACACATAGGACCAAATGAGGCATTTAAAATTCAGTGGCTGGGCTTACAACCAACAAACTCTGAAACTAACCAGGTGCTAGAGGCACGCAGATGAAGACCGGAACCCTCCCTTAACTCTACCTTTAGATCATTAACTCCTCAACTAGCAGCAGCTGCCCCAGCCCAAACCTATTGAATCAGAAACTCTAGAAGCAAAGCCCAGCCACCTGTGGTTTCACTCACCCCACCCCCCCCATGACGCTCAACTTCGCTAACCACAGACTAAAACAACCTTTTTGGAGGTGGCAGGGGCTGTACCCAAGCATTCAACAGGTGCGCCTCCTTGACAGGCTTAATTAACTAAAGGCTTTAAGCTTAGTCTGATCTCGAAAGCGCAGGTGCTCAATCACTATGTAAACACCCTTCACTCCAAGAAGCTCACTGCCAGCGCACTGGAGGCTTTCACTCTCTTTCTCTCCAAGTCCATGACATCTGGAAGCACAGCCGGCTTAAAATTCGGGAAGCGCCGACAAGGTTTTAAGGGGAAAAACTCCGAATCTGGGACGTCCATAAAGCTCATCTCCCGAAGCCTAGAGCCCCGAATCCCCCTTGCACCTAAATCCTTGAGGAGGTGTCCCATGTGCCTGGAACCAAAGCCTCGAGAAAACTCGGGTTTTTAGTTTAACTTGGTAACAAAGCAGAGTCCGAAGAAAGAAGACGCCGGAGACACAGGATTCGCGGAGAAAGGGCAGGTGAATGGCGCCCCTCCTGGCCTGTAGTGTACCCCGCACCCTCAGCAAGACACAAACCCAAATTCGTAAACCCTAAAACTGCGACGGACTCTCACCAAAACACTCGGTGGGGAAAAGCCGCCAACGCAGCAGAAGGCTCCCGCCAAGGCCCGCGTCTGGGGTTCTAATCCTTCAAGGCAGGTCCACTGGCCATGGTCCGGGGTGAAACAATGGAGCAAAGTGGAATGCGCAGGCGCAGTTTTAGGTAGTGCGCGTCTAACGCCCCTCTGCGTTTGGATTCGCCCATACCGTCTCCAGGGCAGCACGCAGAACGCCGGAAGCAGCTCAGGGCGCTGACTGGCTGAGCAATTTGAGTTCCTATTGGCTCAAAGGGCCCGGAAGTGGGGGGGCCGTGGCAAAGCGCCTGCCCAACCTAACTGGGTGTGGTGGTTGGGGTTTGGAGCGGATAGGAGACCTGCTTGGGCTATAGATTCACATTTGGAGGCTGTGAAAGCCTGGGACCTTGTTATTTCTTCTTGCCCCACACTGTCCTCCTCTATCTTCTTCCATTCTGACACTTGCCGGAGCTCAGGGACGAGGCGACGCAGTCTGGGTAACAAATGGCTCAGAAAGAAGCTGATGTCTCGGGTCCCTCACCCTTTAGAAGAAAAGAGAAGACTAAAGAGAAAACCTTTCTTCTTGCACCTGAGAAAACGGACCATATCCTCCATCTCGAGTTGATTGCATATGGCTTTTAAAATTCCACGTCCTCGGGACGCCTGGGTGGCTCAGTTGGTTAAGCGGCTGCCTTTGGCTCAGGTCATGATCCCAGCGTCCTGGGATCAAGTCCCACATCGGGCTCCTTGCTCCGCAGGGAGCCTGCTTCTCCCTCTGCCTCTGCCTGCCTCTCTGTCTGCCTGTGCTCACTCTCTCTCTCTCTCTGACAAATAAATAAATTTTTAAAAAATAAATAAATAAAATTCCACGTCCTCAAATTCCAGCCACGAGACACGTTAACACAAGCCCCACCTCTTCCCTCGTCAAGTTTGGCCAGTAGTTCTCAAACTTTGGCATCAGAATCACCTAGAACCCTTGTTAAAACAGGTTTCTGGATCCTCTCCAACACACGTTGTTTCCTGTCTTGCTGATTTTGGCCATTCTAACTGGTGTGAGGTGGTATCTCAATGTGGTTTTAATTTGAATCTCCCTGATGGCTAGTGATGATGAACATTTTTTCATGTGTCTAACAGTCATTTGTATGTCTTCATTGGAGAAGTGTCTATTCATATCTTCTGCCCATTTTTTGATGTGATTATCTGTTTTGCATGTGTTGAGTTTGAGAAGTTCTTTATAGATCCTGGATATCAACCTTTTGTCTGTACTGTCATTTGCAAATATCTTCTCCCATTCCGTGGGTTGCC
>PISX010029780.1:0-19582 GCA_004024625.1 Mellivora capensis | reverse complement strand
CTCTGAATATATCATGCCAGTTCTTTCTGGCCTGCCAGGTCTCTGTAGACAAGTCTGCTGCCAATCTAATATTTTTACCATTGTATGTTACAGACTTCTTTTCCCGGGCTGCTTTCAGGATTTTCTCTTTGTCGCTAAGACTTGTAAATTTTACTATTAGGTGACGATGTGTGGACCTATTCTTGTTGATTCTGAGGGGGGTTCTCTGCACCTCCTGGATTTTGACGCTTGTTGCCTTTGCCATATTAGGGAAATTCTCTACAATAATTCTCTCTAATATACCTTCTGCTCCCCTCTCTCTTTCTTCTTCTTCTGGAATCCCAATTATTCTAATGTTGTTTCATCTCATGGTGTCACTTATCTCTCGAATTATCCCCTCGTGGTCCCGTAGCTGTTTGTCCCTCTTTTGCTCAGCTTCTTTATTCTCTGTCTTTTGGTCTTCTGTATCACTAATTCTTTCTTCTGCCTCATTTTTTATTGCACCTCACTAATAGCTTTTTTTATTTCAAATTGGTTAGATTTTAGTTCTTTTATTTCTCCAGAAAGGGCTTTTAGATCTCCAGAGAGGGTTTCTCTAATATCTTCTATGCCTTTTTCAAGCCCATCTAGAACCTTGAGAATTTGTTATTCTGAACTCTAGATCTGACATATTCTCAATGTCTGTATTGATTAGGTCCCTAACCTTTGGTACTGTCTCTTGTTCTTTTTTTTTGTGGTGAGTTTTCCCGCCTTGTCATTTTTTCTAGATAAGATTATAGGAAGGAGCAAATAAAATACTAAAAGGGTGGCAAAGACCCTAGGAAAATGCCCTTTAAAGAAAAAATTGAATTAACTGCAAGACTAAAGAATCATGGGGAGAAAGCAGCTTTGCTTTCTCCTCCTCTGGAGTTCCGCTGCTCTCCTTGTTAAGTGAACTTGGTCTTGGCTGGATTTCTTTTGATCTTCTGGGGGAGGGGCCTGTTGTAGTGATTCTCAAGTGTCTTTGCCCGAGGCAGAGCTGCACCGCCCTTACCAGGGGCCGGGCTAAGTAATCCGCTGGGTTTCGCTTTTGGGAGCTTTTGTTCCCTGAGCGCTTTCCATAGAGTCCGGAGGATGGGAATGAAAATGGCGGTCTCCTAGTCTCTGGCCCGGAAGAGCTGAGATTCGGGGCTCCACTCCTCAGAGAAAAGCCCCAGCTACTCCCATCTCCCTCGTCTCTGGCCGCGCTCCGAGCTCACCCAGCCTGCGACTGGTTCAAGGTAACCCCGAGCTGAGAGCTCACTCCTAGGCTCTGTCTCTGTGGCCAGCTTCCCGCTCCAATACCTGCTTGGTCTGCGACACTCAGACACCCCCAATCCTTCTGTGACTCTGCGGGACCTGGGGCCACGCTGACCCCGTGTGGGCTTCACCCCAGTTTAGCTTCTGGAGTGATGTCCCTCAGTGGAGCAGACTTTTAAAAGTCCCGATTTAGTGCTCCGTTGCTCTGCCGCTTGCCGGGAGTCGGCCCCTCCCCTGCAGTCTATCCTCCCGTCGCTTTTGATTCACTTCTCCGCCAGTCCTACCTTCCAGAAAGTGGCCGATTTTCTGTTTCCAGAATTGCTGTTCTTCCTCTCTTTGATCTCCTGTTGGATTTGTAGGTGTTCGCAATGGTTTGATAAGCTATCTAGCTGATCTCCTGCTACCTGATGTCGTCTCAGCTGCTACTTCTCCGCCATCTTGCTTGGAAGACCCAATCAGTTATTCTTATGACTCTCTCTTTCCCCTAATGCATGTAAAAGCCTTTGCATCACCATTTATTCTCTTGTTTAATGGCTCTTGTTTTTTTTTTCAATTTTACATTTTAATTATTTATTTTATTTTTAATGTAACAGGAAAATAGAACTATTTTTCTTCCCATTAAGAAACAACATTAACTGTAGGTTTGAATCAAACTTCTTTTTTATTATTTATCTTTATGGCAAAGAATTATTTTGATATCAGATGTTTAAACAACTCCATGGTTGGTTGATGATTTTTTTTTATAATTTTTTAAATTTTTTATAAACATACAAAGTATTTTTATCCCCAGGGGTACATGTCTGTGAATCGCCAGGTTTACACACTTCACAGCACTAACCATAGCACATAACCTCCCCAATGTCCATTACCCCACCCACCTTTCCTGACCCCCTCCCCCCTCCCCCCAGCAACCCTCAGTTTGTTTTGTGAGATTAAGACTTACTTATGGTTTGTCTCCCTCCCGATCCCATCTTGTTTCTTCTTTTCCTACCCCCCAACCCCCCAAGTTGCATCTCCACTTCCTCATATCAGGGAGATCATATGAGAGTTGTCTTTCACTGATTGACTTATTTCACTAAGCATGATACTCTCTAGTTCCATCCACGTCGTTGCAAATGGCAAGATTTCATTTCTTTTGATGGCTGCATAGTATTCCATTGTGTATATATACCACATCTTCTTTATCCATTCATCTGTTGATGGACATCTAGGCTCTTTCCATAGTTTGGCTATTGTAGACATTGCTGCTATAAACATTTCGGTGCACGTGCCCCTTCGGATCACTACGTTTGTATCTTTAGGGTAAATACCCAGTAGTGCGATTGCTGGGTCATAGGGTAGCGAGAATGCAAGCTGGTGCAACTGCTGTGGAAAACAGCGTGGAGGTTCCTCAAAAAGTTGAAAATAGAACTACCCTATGACCCAGCGGTTGATGATATTTTTTACTGGTGGTATCATTATACTAACATTTTCATGATACTCTCTTTTTTTTTTTTTTTTACATATATGTGATTATTGGATTTTATTCTTAATTCTTTATTCTTAATTCAATGACTCATTTTGTTTTATTTTTTGTTGTTATTTTTGAAGTAGGCTTCATGTCTGTGGAGCTCCAGCACAGGGCTTGAACTCACAACCCTAAGATCAAGACCTGAGCTGAGATCAAGAATTGGATGCTTAACTGACTGAGCCACCCAGGTGCCCCAATTCAATGACTCTTAATAAACAATTTTTTTCATTTTTTTTAAAAGATTTTATTTATTTATTTGTCAGAGAGAGAGAGAGCGAAAGAGAGCAAGCACAGGCAGACAGAGTAGCAGGCAGAGGCAGAGGGAGAAGCAGGCTCCCTGCCAAGCAAGGAGCCCGATGTGGGACTCCATCCCAGGACGCTGGGATCATGACCTGAGCCGAAGGCAGCTGCTTAACCAACTGAGCCACTCAGGCATCCCTTTTTTTTTCATTTTTAATGAAAAGTGTTGACTCTAATCTTTGTGTCTAATTCAAGGCATTTATTCATTTTATTATTTTTTACTTTTTAAAAGATTTTATTTATTTATTTGACAGACAGAGATCACAACTAGGCAGAGGCAGGCAGAGAGAGAAAGGAGGAAGCATGCTTCCCACTGAGCAGAGACCCAGATGCTTGACTCGATCCCAGGACCCTGGGATCATGACCTGAGCCGAAGGCAGAGGCTTTAACCCACTGGGCCACCCAGGCACCCTATTCATATTATTTTAATAATTATTTCTTATGATTCATCTTTTTGTTCTTTCTTTCTTACATTGCTCCTGTATTCTATTTGTCTCAAATCTTTCATCTGTTTTTATCAACTTCATCTAATTTTATCTCTTCACCTTTATCTCAAGGCTGAAGTTAAAAAAAAATATATATATATATATATAAAATATAATTTTTTACCTTGAACTTATTTTGTTTGCAGCTCCCTTGCAGATTTTAACTTGATAATTATGTTTTTCATTGGTCTATGCAAGAGACCTGTAATTATTGTTCTTTTTCTTGTTTGTAAACAATTAAGTACCATACATGTAACCCAATTTAGGGTTGATATTCATATTTTCCTGAAGGTCTGGGAAGTGGCCTCTGCTACCTTCTTCTTTCTTCAGGTCTCTAATTTACATCTACATCTGTCACCTGCTACTGACAGTGTTGGGACCCACCTTTAAAGAACTTAATTTGGGCCAAAATTTTTACTGCCTTAGAGCTGTCTATTGCATACAATCCTGCTGTTTCTACCACATATCAAGGTTTGATTCCAATCTGACTTGTTGCATGGCAGGCAAATATTCACTTTCATGTATAATAAATTTGGGTCACGGATTCATACGCAACAGGCTTGACAGAATACAGCAATTTACATTCACCTTTCCTCTCCACTGACTTGGGATATAAGTGAGATAGCTCAAAAAGCATGTTCTTGGTGCAGCCACTCTGAGATGCACCCTGAGTCTTCAACTAGTTGCTGATGCATATTCAGGAAACTGACACTTGCCTTATCTGACCATTCTCAGAAGCTGCCATAGTCTTTCTCTTATAAAACGCTCTGGATAGGTGAGCCACAGAGGTACTTATTCAATGAACAGAAAACATTTGAATACATGGAACTGATACATTCAAGTTAACAAAATACATATTCAACATATATAGAAATTATCTCTAGTTTCTAATTCCTTCCTTCAGTGGGGTTTATCGACCCCTGTATCTCATCTTTATAAATGTCTCATCCCCAAATACATTGCCTGATCCTCATTTTCAATTTTTCCTATCTCATTTTCTCTAAGTTGTTTGATGCTGAGTTGTCTTGAACATATGGCAAATAGGATTCAGTAGTTTTCTAATTGTTTTCTTTTTTTGTTAGTGAATAGATTTTAGAGAGTGTTATTTTCTCTGATTCTTTACAATTGTCCCATTCTTCTGACTTTTAGCATCATTTCAAAGATCTTATGGTTTAAAGAAAAAAAAAAACAAGATGAGAAATAACTCAAAGGGAAACCAGTCTAAGTATGCCGACTATCCACTTATTTTTTATATGCCCCTACCAGAAAGAAGCCTTAAGTCTTCATGCATTTTCTGTTTTTCTCTTAGACCTTTGCTAAAAAGGATTGCCTACTTCTGAGATTTTATGACCCACTGAGATCTAGATGGAGCTCCCACTGGGTGTTCTGTTTTTAATTTAGACACTTGTTCCAGAAAAACATCCCTTGCTGCAATGACCTTCTGCGTATTATGACAACTAGTCCCATAAATACCTCTTTCCCTCTGAAGAGTTATTAGGTTTCCTAGGCTTTTTTAAAAAGTAGTTCTTAATGCTATTGTTCTTTTATGGATGGGAAACTGAGAAACAGACCATTTTGTGTTCTTCCAACTAATTTGGTGTGCAGTATATTTAGCCAATATTTTTTGAAATCTTGGGCATTTGATGACATTACCAAGTCTTTAGACTTAGAGCATGTTGTTCTTTATTTTCATCCTTTCCTGATCATTCTTATAAACTCTGGGTGGGGAAAGTTAGAAACCTGATCCATGTCATCATCTTAACTCAAAAGCCCATATTTATTTTTAATCGATGATTAAAATTGACCTTTGAGGTCATTTTTATTCCTGAGTTTTTATATAAGCAAATTTTACCCTAAGACTATTTTTGTAAGCAAGAAGTTTCTCAGGTCAAATAGATGCTGTCAAAATAATGACTCCAAGAACTGTTAAATGTCATGAGAAACTAACATTTTGCCTCTAGTTAAACCAAAAATCATTCAACCATATCTAAGCTGTAAAGAAATATTAGCTTGTATGACCTAACCTTGCTGATTGATGGTCTGATTAAATTATAGAGGAAACCTTGGCAGGTCACTGCAGTGTTTAGAAAATTTTGTTTCTTCACAAATATCAATTAAGCTCACAGTTCTCACCTCAGAAAGACATTATACTATATATGAAAGCATTCTAATTGAGAGGATGTAACACCTTGAAAGACAACATAAGCCCTCAGGTCAAGAGTTGTCAATCTGCATCTACAATGTGCTTTGATATAAATGTACACCGGGGCCACGTCAATATGGGCAGACTGGCTCCTGGCATGGCTATTCTATTTATTTTCAACCCACTTTAAAACTATGTCAAGTGCTCAGCACAATCATAGAATAAACATAGCAATTATAAAGGCAATGACATGACCATAGCAGGTTTTCATCCTTAAGTATTGTTACTGATAAAGTGCAAGGTAAGCAATATAAGTCTTAGTGATATATTAAATATACTCCTGTTTTGGGGCACCTGGGTGGCTCAGTGGGTTAAGCCTCTGCCTTCAACTCAGGTCATGATCTCAGAGTCCTGGGATCGAGTCCCACATTGGGCTCTCTGCTTGGCGGGGAGGCTGCTTCCTCCTCTCTCTCTCTCTGCCTGCCTCTCTGCCTACTTGTGATCTTTCTCTGTCACATAAATAAATAAAATCTTTAAAATATATATATATATATATATATATATATATATATATATATATACTCCTTTTTAAATTTGGTTGGCATCCTTGTTAGTGAGGATCTATCTTTTTTAACTACCATTGATTGGTGCTTAATTCTGTTACAAGAGCCCTGACTGAGAGCCAAGGCCTAGTGAGTGGTGATAGAAGAAAACAGTGACTTATATAAAGATATATAAAAGGTAGACTCAATAAGAATAGCCCCTCTTATTGGAATCAGAAAAGAGTGAGAATTTAATATGGTCCCAGAGTTTTAACTTGGAAAACTTGATTTATGAGCTGAAGAAATAGGTAAAAGGGATATATTTGTGGAAAATTTTATAATTTTATTTGTGATTTATTTATTTATTGTGATTTATTATAATTTTGTTGTGATTTATTGAAATATCTGAGTGGGACATTCAGGTAGATAATTAGTGTGTGAATCTGGAATCCCAGAGATTTTTGAGCTAGTCTGTGAGTTATCTACTGCTACAATAATGTTGCATAATAAACCACCTCAAATATTTTTAGCTTACTATAAGAATTACTCATTCAGTTCATAATTTTGTAGGTCAGCAGTATTGCTCTTATCTGGGAATATCTTTTCTCTCATCTGGGTTTCTTCACAGATCCATTTTTAGGCCAAGTCAGCTGGATGACTCAGCTTCTGATGGTGTCATCTGGAGTGCCTTCAAAATCTCCCACCTATTTCACCCTCTACATGCTTCTCACATTACTCTCACAGGCTAGGCTGGGTGTGTTCTCACACAGAGGCTCAGGTGCAAGGATAAGAAAGCTTAGCTCTGCCAGAAAACCACAAGATGTGTTTGCATTCTCTTGAAGATTAAGCTTGAACTGACACAATATTATTTCCTTCTTATTCTACTGGACAGAGCCCAGAGTGGGAGAAGGTAGACTCTAACAGAGTTACAGGGTCAAGTCTTGGATATGGGAAGAGGTAGAGAATTGAAACTATTTTTGCCTTCAGTCATTTTAGATGGTTGAGATGACCATGGATCCTGGTTTGTTCAGAAAAGTTCCAGTTTATTCCTATTTTCCTTTTAGAACATTTTCCTTACAGAATTTTCCATAATGGTACCCCCTCTTACTGCAAATATTTTTCCAATTTGAGTCATAAATTATATGACACCCCCGTATTTGGGAGGGGGAGGGATTGAACAGGGTTAGATGAACTAATTGAATTAGAATGTGTGAAGTAAACAGAAGAGATAAGATAGAGTCCATGAAGAAGGTGCAAAAAAAGCAGGAAATAAGCAAGAACAGAGTGGATCTGAGGAAGCCAGGCAAGAAGAGATGCATGAAAGAGGGCTAAATTACAAGGTCAATACCACCAACTCATGAAATAAGATATGCAATGAATATGTCTCTTGTATCTAACAACTATAAGTCGTTGTTGAACATAGAGGTTTCAATGAATTAGAGTCAACCTTAGTTATTCCTCTCACCAATTTAACACTGAAACTTTTTATTTGACACTTCTGGAACTTATATTTAAAACAAAAGGGACTGGACTCTGAAGAATGAGGTACTTCGAGTGCTGTCTTTCCTAGGTGTCTGAATACTTAATACTACCTCCAGAATAAAACCAAATGTGTAAGAACCAGACCTATACCTTAGATTTCTTCCTTACCCATCATTTTGGACACTAAATAAAAATGGTCTGATGTGTATTCATTAGAAATTATTCTAATTTTATTTTATTATGACTATAAATTCATTTTCTCCATGTATTTGATGTCTTTGATTGACACAAAATTCAATAAGATTTACTGTAATTACATTAAATATTAACCAAGATATTATTTTGAAACATTTGGGAAGCTGTGATATCTGAGCCTGATCTGAAATCTTATTGGGAATATTAAGCAAGACAGCTTTAAGGCTTGTCAAGATATTTTTGACAAATCTCCTAACGTTGATGAACCAACTAAGAAAATACCACAGTAGAGTTTACTTTAAAAAGCTTTGCAGATTCGACATTGTGCAAAAGTATCCAACTACAAGCAGGTGCAGACTTAATGGCAGTAAATGACACCAAATTTTTTTGAAGAACAAAACTCTCATTTGAAATATAGAAACATAGCTTTTCATAATTTGAAACTTCAAGGATAACAGAATTGGCTAGCACATAAAAGGACAGAAAAATCTGACTAGTATTGACTGTGCACCAAAACCAAAAATAAATAAATAAATAAAAAAGAAGAAGAAGAACAGAAAGAAAAAGGAAAAAAGAAAGAAAAAGAAAAAAGGAAAGAAGAGAAACCCATGATCTTCATGTTGTTGAGTCTTTTTCTTGGCTGCTACCCACACTTTACAAACCTATTTTGTGTAAGTGGATATCAGATTCCCTTTGGGATTCAAGTTTACTTATTTTATCAATAATAAGAGCCTTCTTGTGGATAGAGGAATAAATCAAATATAAATGAAATATAAGAGATTATACCAGGAACTGAGCTTTTTACCTTGATGAATCCGATAGCTTTGGCCAGATATCTCAATGTCAAAAGCATTATAAGTATTCTACAAGGTATGTCTGGCAAAGAGAAATCAATAACAAAGTATTGGATTTGATTAAAATGTTTACTTTTTCCCTCTCCCCCCTTTCTCCAGCTAAATAGCTCTTTCCCATACTAATCTGATCTTCATTATGGTTATTGGCTGGCTTTGTTTGTTGTCAAAATGCCATTGCCTTAGAATGCATTTGTAAATGATATAAGTTTTTTTGCCTCTCCATAAGTTCAGTGTTGGGGTTCATGCTCTGTTGTCATGCCATGTGTCATTTAACTTGTTAATAGACTTCAAAGAGATTTTAAACCCCCATTTATAAAAATTATTTTTATTCTGATAACTTTATAATGCATTTAATTCTTACAGAAGAGAAAACATGCTTAGCAAGATAATTCTGTCCAAGTTTGTTCAGCTCAACCATAGTTTAGTCTTTTCAGTCATTTTGCTCATCAAAGGCTCTTGGACATTATAAAAAAATTCCAGAAAACTGATATTTATCAAGCACATCAGGGTCTTTACATGGAATATTCTTTCTGCTTGGATTGTTCTCCAAACTCTTCCTTCCCTTTGTTCTTTATATGGCTCTCAATCCACTTTAAGGGCTAAGGGTCTTAGTCATTTTGGTTCTGCTATAACAAATTACCACAGATTGGATGGTTTAAACATTTCTCACAGTTTTGGAAGCTTGGAAGTCCAAGATCAATATGCTGGTAAGTCAGGTGTCTGGTGAGAGCCCACTTTCTGGTTTGCAGATAGCTGTCTTCTCATTGTATTCTCACATGGTAGAGCAAAGAGAGGAAACCAGCTCTTTAGTGTTTCTTCTTAAAAAGGCTCTAATCTCATCATGAGGGCTTCACCCTTGGTAACTAACTACTTCCTAAAAGCCACATCTCCAAGTACTATCACATTGGAGATGAGGACTCAACATATGAATTTTGGGGGTGGAAGGAACACAAACATTCAAAAACATTCAAACCTTAGCACTGAGTTTTCAAAGTCACTTTTAAGGTCATCTTTCTCTGATCCTCCCAGATTATGATAATACCCTAGATATACCTTTTCACCTAACATTTTCTTATGGACTAGCAAGACTGGTAACCATAAAGTTTACTTCTGTATTTCCAACAACTTGTGGCATTGAGAAATAGTTGTCATCATACTAATGGTCTAGTTGCTACTTTTGGATTTGATGATCTCATTTATGGATCATGGCACAAATTGCCTTATTTTTCTGCCTGCCTCTCTTAAACCCATATCGTCTAGCCATGACTGATTTGATTATTTTGGGTTTTTTTATTCATTTATTTGAGGGGTGGGGCAGAGGGAGAGAAACTTTAAGCAGACTCCCCATGAAGCATGTAGCAGGACATGGGGCTCAATCTCACAATCCATGTGATCATGACCTGAGCCAGACCAAGAGTCAGGTACTTAACTGACTGAGCCACCCAGGCACCCTTGATTTATTATTTTAAAACATTGTTTTTTATCATGTTATATTCCAGTGCAACCACTTGGTTACAATCTGTTATTTACCATTAAAAAAAAAAGACGCTCCTTAGAATAACATTTGAAGCCCTCTGTAATTTGATCTAGATCAATTTTCTGGGCTGCCTGGGAGTCTCAGTCAGTTAAGAGTCTGCTTTCAGTTCAGGTCATGATCCCAGGATCCTGGGATCAAACATAATGTGGGACTCCCTGCTTGGGGGAGGCTGTTTCTCCCTCTGCCCTTCCCCTGTTTGTGCACTCATTATCTCTCGCTAATAAATAAGTCTTAAAAAATTTTTTTTCTGGTCTTGGCATACTCCCTTTCTCTCACACAAGCACTTTTTAAACTTAATACCTATTTCTTCACTCACTTTGGATGCTCTCCTCCTTCTTATTTGTCCATCCAGACCCTTCCCCATTTTGAGGTTGAGGCATATGTCATGCTTTTTATGAAGTGTTCTCTGATGGGTTTAGTCTTCAGTGATTTTTTTTCCTTCTGTTCAATGTCCAATAAATACTATTTTAGTTATGGGTCTATCACATACTACCAATTTACCATAAAGAAACATTTTACTTTTTCTCTATCATTGTCATATTTTAAATCTTTGAAAAAGAAACAATAAACAAATGCAGAAAATGTATATATTATCAATGAATAATTTTCCTTATAAGATTAATTGATAACTCATGACTCTAAATGCATAATTTCTTTTTTTATAAAGATTTTATTTATTTGAGGGAGTGTGTGAGAGAGAGAGAGCATGAGCAGGGTGAGGGGTAGAGGAAGAACAGACTCCCTGCTGAGCAGGGAGCTTGATGTGAGGCTCAATCCTGGGACTCCAGGATCATGACCTGAACCAAAGGTAAACACTTAACTGACTGAGCCACCCAGTCGCCCCTAAATGCATACTTTCGATCAACGTGGTGCTAACATGGCATCAACATGTTGTAACAATCAATATGATTTAGAAAAAGAGAAGACATTGCAGAACCACTCAGGGATATTGTAGATAAAGGTGGATCAAATAACATTTTTCTTCTTTTGCTGGTTAAAAATGAAAGCAACAATACAGGGCAACACAGTCCCTCAGCAGGTATTGAAAAATGAAATGCATATAACTTTATGACATAAATTTAAAAAAAAAGAGTAGCTAAAGATATTCTGTTATATTTTATCTCTACAATACTTTCCACAATCCTAACCACAATATTAGGAAAAGTATGTTAAGGTGTTTTAAGATTTTTCAAAAATAATGCACAATTTGGGGATATGTGAATAAAAGGAGACTTTAGGCATCTACGGGAAAATAAAGGAAAATCTCAGCAGAAATAATTTTCTACCATCACAGGTTGTCTTTAAATATTGGAGAAACAAACTAGAGGTGTCTCATTTTTTAGGACCCACATGAATTGGTAGGAAGTGTCCAAGTACTGCTATCCTTAGGGAAAAAAATAATACTCTAAATTAAAATGAATACTTACAAGAAGTATTTTTAAAAATCAGTAAAGAAGGGCATTTTCCAGGACATCTCAGCTCTCTAACCCTTCAAACAAAAATTTACATGGTCCATATAAGTTGCTCCCCCTACACCCAAACTCCCACCCTACCAACACAGATATCAGTGGAATAAAAGTGAGAAATATAAAATTGTTGGCTCTTAGACTCTAGATTGTTCTTTTTTTCTTCTAAGATTTTATTTATTTATTTGACAGAGAGAAACAGAAATAGAGGGAACACAAGCAGGGGGAGTAGGAGAAGAAGAACCAGGCTTCCAGCCGACCAGGGATCCCAGTGTGGAGCTCAATGCGGTACACAATGTGGGGCTCAAACCCAGGATCCTGGGATCATGACCTGAGCCAAAGGCAGATGCTTAACAACTGATCCACCCAGGTGCCCCTTAGACCTTAGGTTGTAAGGGAATATGAAGAGATTGCAGATAAACAGGGAAGAGAGTTAAGGAAAATTCACCCCACCATATAAAAGCAAAATTTTGTAATTATAGAACTAGAAATAAATATTAATCTTTCAAGGGACAGATGAATAAAATTTATATACATTCCAAGAAAGCTTGCAATAATCACTATAAATACAGAGAAAATAGGAAAATAATTGGGAAAAAATGGGGAAAAGTTAACATATGTGGAGGACATAAACAACTGTTCCAGTGTAAGAAAAACTGATGTCATTGACATGAAACAAAAAGCATATTTTTTTTAGATTATTTATTTATTTATTTATTTATTTGACAGAGATTACAAGTAGGCAAGAGAGGCAGGCAGGGAGAAAGAGGAGGAAGCAGGCTCTCCCAGGAGCAGAGAGCCTGATGTGGGGCTCGATCCCAGGACCCTGGGATCATGACCTGAGCTGAAAGCAGAGGCTTTAACCCACTGAGCAACCCAGGTACCCCAACAGAAAGCATATTTATAGATATTAAAAATATTTCCTTGAAATGAGAAAGGACTAAATCTATACAACACAGAAATTATTCTGGAATACACTGATGCCAAGATATATTCTTGCTAATTATTGAACTTCAAGGATAAATAAAGTAATCTTCAAACAAGCAGGTAGAAAAATTACCAAACAAAGCAAAAACAAACAAACAAACAAAAACAACAAACAACAAACAAAACAAAAAACAAGGTGATTTCAGACTTTTCCATAGCAACCATCAATACCAGAATAATCAAGCAATATCTACAAAGGTGCTGAATGGGCGAAAGCTATAATCCATGTACATTATGTCTACCTAAACATTGTAAATTATTCCCAAATATTGAAGAACTCAGAAAGTACAGAATCCATGATCCTGGCCTTGCTGAATAAAACAAGTAACAATCACGGCAGCAGCAAAATCATGAGAATGATATTCACCCAACAACTGAATGAAGATGAAGTGACAGAAGACCAGCATAATATTCAATGCCAGGAAATACTGGAGCAGTGCTGACAAACTTCTGAGGAAAAGCAAGCAGGGCTACTACAGTGGTAAAGAGATCTTTTTAATATAGTAGAACTTCAAGTCTTTGGACTTGTAAACCCTTTCTGAAGAAAGATACTGGGCAATGAATATTATCTAAGCAAAAAGAATGAATCAAAGAACACAATAAAAAAGGTGTGACTTAAAAACTAGGGATCATTGAATCCATTTAAAATTAGAACTGTGAACAATATTATATTCTGAAGCTTGGAAAGAATATTACAACTATTAGAATCTGGTGATCACCAGGACTAGAAGTTTAACAATTCTAATTTTCATGAGTTTCCAAGCTGGGAGTTGGCAGAAATGGTCTAAAAATGAAATAGAATATATTTTTCTATTTTTAGAAACTTTTAAATTCTGATATGATTTTAGAACTCCAGAAGAGTTGTAAGTGCAGAGGGTGCCCTGATGGCCTACACCTGACTTACCCTAACAAATGTTAAGACCTTGCATAACAATGGTACAATGAACAGAACTAAGGAATTACCATTGACACAGTACTCTTAATTAAGCTATAGACCTTAATCAGTTGGCTTCAATTTTGCCACTGTTAATCCTTTTTCTCTTCTAGAATTCAGTCTAGGATCCACTGTTGCAATTAGTTTACCTTTCATTTTCAATCTATGGCAGTTCCTCCCTTATTCTTTGTCTTTTCATGATCTTGACATTTTTGTAGGGCACTGGTTATGTATTTTGTAGAATGACCCTCAAATTGTGCTTGGTTGATGTTTTCTGTAAAGACAGATGATTTCTTGAAGAATAGCACATAAGTGATATGTCTTCAACACATCACAACAAGGATGAAACATGTAACTTTAAAAATATTAACTACTCACATTTTTCATCTTTTTTTTCCATAAATAGGGGTGGAAGAAAAATGTACTTGAAGCTCAGAAATTCCTGCAGTTCAATTCCTTTTTTCTTTGGGTAAATTCAGTTAATGGTGATTTTAGCAAAACTTTATGTTAATATGTAGAATATGACTCTGATTTTAATGAATTATATATTTGTTCTATTTATCTCTATTTTTAGCTGCAAACATGTAAAGAGAGAAGTCTGAAATTAATTTTGGGAAATATTGACTATAGGTATTTCTGGACAGTGAAATTTTTGTGTGTATTGTTAAATTATGCTCTTTTTTCCACATACTCTGTATTTTTCTGTTTTCTTTTTAATTTCCTTTTATAATGAGATTATATCATTTTGATTAAAGAAGTTACATGCTTTTGAGCTTAGGCTTTATTTTGTATTTTTTAGCTGTCTCAGAAAAATAATTCTGGAAAAACATAACTAAATGCGGTGCTTATCATGAGGGTACAAGGATTGTGAATGCTTTGGATAGATGTTTATTTTCTTATCTGTAGCTCTAAATTTTCTACAAGGATCTTGTATTACTTTGGCAGTAAATTACATATATTACTATTCTCATGGACTAAGAACTGATAATTTCTGAATGGGAGCCAACATTCTCAAGTGACAGGCTTCAGTTACTTAGAGTATTAGTTTCTTCTCTAAATGGTGACATTCTTGAGAGAAAGAACAGTTGGTATTTTACTTATATTAAAACTTTACTTATATTAAAACTAGCTAGCAAATTAGCTTATCACTGTAAAAGTGTTCTTTAATATTGGTGAAGTTGGTGGATAGCCTTTGAAAAACCCCATACTTTAAGGAACCATCATGAAGTGGCACTCTTCATTTAAAGGATCATATAAATACCCTATTTTCTTTTGGAAAATTTTAATATCTTGGTATATTAGCTAAGGCTTAACAAACTCTTACTACAGTTAGTCTCATATTTGAGAATTTCCTGAAATCTCCTGATGTATGAACAGGCTTATCCTGTTAAAGAACAACCACCAACTGAGCTAAAAGAAATCCTGTAAGTAATTTTGGACTTAAATTTAAGGCTCTTAATTTAAAGAAATCAAGTAGTTTGAGTCATCTTCTCTTATGCTGCTGATGGACATTGGAGAAAGTGATTGCTGGATAGTGACTAATGTTAAAGAGTATAAATTGAAGAGCCATATCAAGTTCATTATAACTTGTCTGGATAGCATGTATGATAAGAGAAGAAAAGTGCTCTTCATTGAAATAATTGAGGCAAAAATTGGAACGTTTCAGTATATCAAGCTTCTTCTAGAAGAGATGGCATGTGATAGGAACCTTTGCATAGTAGTGAGGAGTATATCCATATATCCTAGATATTAAAACAACCCCACACTTTGCATCTAATTTCATGATCACCAAGAAGCATTCTACCCACAAATTGGCATTCATTTCAGACTTTTAAAATTGGGAGAGAATGTGAGGATTTATTATTCTGCTTGCCAAACAGCTCTATTTTGTGCTAAAAATTGTCGGGATGCTTTATTTTTATCCATCTCCTGCGAGTTAATTTAGAACAAGTTAGTCTTGACTGCCTAAACTTCCCATGGTCCCCGTAGAGTCTTACCCACATAATCCCTAGCCCCAACAAATGCTGCATTGACAGGCTCATGAGTAGCCTATCAGGTTCTCACATGGACCTATTTCCTTTAAATAGACTCTGTATGTGTGAGTTAGCAAGATTCTGAAGTTGAAATCTTTAACCTTTCAATCAACCATTTCCTTTTAATTTTTAATTTTTCAAGCATTTTTCTGGCCAATATAAAGTCTTCTGGTTAATTGATACCATTGCTAGAAGCAAGGTTCTCTGCCCTATCCTGAAGTGTGCTTCTCCAAACCACAGAATGAAACATGGGTTTTTTAGTCATTTTAAGTTCTATGAAATGCAAAGTTCCTTGAGAAGACGATCATCTGCTTCCTAATGACCTACCATATTGTTTTTGTATCTGTCTATAACCTTTCCACTAAGAAAACATGATCTTCTATAACCTCGTTATATTTTCCATGGCACTTAACAATGCTTTCACTTTTTGTCAAAGTTCTTAGTGAGAAGTACCTGGGTGGCTCAGTCACTTAAACATCTGACTCTTGGTTTCAGCTCAGGTCATGATCTCAGGGTCATCAGATAGAGCCCCACATCCCGCTCGATGCTCAGTGTGGAGTCTGCTAGAGATTCTCTCCCTCTCCCTCTCTCCCTCCCCTTTGGCACCTCCCTGCACTCTCGTGTGCATGTGCTCTCTCTCTCTCTCAAATAAATAAGTAAATAAATAAATAAAACCTTTTTAAAAACTACCTACTGAAAATGCTGTTTTAAAATTAATTATTTTTCATGTATTCAGATGTCTTCAGTGCAGTAATTCAAATTTTAATACTGCTACTATATATTTGTGTGATATCAATGGAAATATTTTATTCTTTTGTTTTTAGAATTGTATTTGTTACTACATTATTAATTTGTCCCTCAGTTATATGTTAGAGCTTTCAGATATTTAATTAGAACTATCCTCAGCTTAGCCATTTCGGCATGCTTTTGAGAGGAGTTCTGTAAGTGATCGTCATAATAAGAAAATCAGATTACAACTAGGTCTGAAAACTGTACTCAATTGAAACTATTTTTTGATGACTAACAGTACAAGAAAATTATCCTAATTTTAGTTGTTAGTTCTTTAGATAAATATTTAATGCATATTACATACTATATGTTATGCAAGTACATATTTTCATATACTCTGAATATAAGAATATTAAAAAGTTCCCTATATTATTTGAAAAAAGAAATTCTCAAGGAATAATTTTATAGTTCCTATCTATACAGATGGAATAATTGGAATATGTATACATCAATAAAATTAAATAATTTGCCTTGTAATTATCTTCATGAAAGATATATAATTTGAGTTTAATTTCAGTAGACCAATATCAGTCATAAAATTGGTATCCTACAAACCACTTAAGCAATTTCAAGTCTTATAAATATTGGCAAGTTTGTTGAGAGGCACACTTTTCAGAAGTTTTTTAAGCCAATGACTTCACTGGCAGTGTTAAATACACATGGGTTGTGTGAGGGAAAACCCTGAATACAGAAATGTGAGATCAAATAGAAAAGCTATCATGTTAAATCCAAAAGATTGTATTAGTAAATGATACTTTAATTTCAGTAATCTAACTGTATTTCTCAAAGACTTTCAATTATTTGTACCAAGGGAGTGTTGTTCAGGATTTGAAAAGTGTGCAATTGTGCATAAGATAGGCAATTAGTTATTAGTAAATAGTCTATTATACAACCAAGAAATCTCAAAAGTAGTTAATAGAAGAAAAAGTATTTCATTGTTCTCTCTCCAGTTTCTAGTATCATCACAAAAATCAACAATTTAATCATGAATAACAGTAATTTAAAATGACTTTCAGTTGTTATTTTGGTAGAACAGATGGTTTTACTTCTATTTATATTTTTTCAGTTATTTTCTTGACCATTATTCTGTGTGTAGGTCAATTGCATTTTCTTGCTTGTTAATTACCTGTTTATTAATTTATCTATGGAGTTACTTTCAATTTGAATAAACCATTTATAATTCAGATATGTATCTCTTTTTATGAATGTTAGTATTTTTGTTTTACTTTTAGTTTAATATTGGTATATTGAATTTTGGAGCTTATAGTTTTTGTCAATGTTTTTGAAAAAATAGTGATTTTTTTTCCATGAATGTAGAGCTTAGAAAGTCATCCCTCATACCTACAATTTGATTGATGTTCAATGACATCTCTTCTAGTTTTCTAGTGTATTTTTAAGACTTTATTTTTTACAGCAGTTTTAAGCTTATAGCAAAATTGAGAAGGAGGTACAGAGATTTTTATTATACCTCTTGCCCCATTAGCAATATCGCTTCACAGAATGGAGTGTGTGTGTATGTGTGTGTGTGTGTGCGTGTATGTATATGTATATATGTATATGTATGTTTTGTTGTTGTTACCAAGGATTAACCTACAATGATCCATCATAATTAACCAAAGTCCAAGGTTTATGTTAGGATTCACTCTTGTATGTTCTGTAAGTTTGGACAAAAGTTTAATGCATGTATCCACAATTATATATCATACAGAGTATTTTCACTGCCCTAAACATTTGTGCTCCTTCTAATCATCTTTCCTTACCCCTAAGCTCCTTAGCAACCATTGATGTTTTTATTCTCTCAATAGTTTACCTTTTCCAGAATGTCGTATAGTTGGAATCATGCAGTATGAGGCCTTTACAGATTGGTTGTTTATTTTTTTTCACTTAGTAATATGCATTTAAGTTTCCTCCATGCTTTTCCATGGCTTGATACATCATTTCTCCTCTGCACTAAATAATAGTTCATCGTCTAGATATACAAAATTTAATTTGTCTAGTTACTACTAAAGGACATTTTGGTTGCTTCCACATTTTTACAATTATGAATAAAGCTGCTGTAAGCATTCATATGAAGATTTTTGTGTGGATATAAATTTTCAACTCCTGGTAAATTCCACAGGATGCAATTGCTGGGTTGTATGGTAAGAGTACGTTTAGTTTTGCAAGAAAGTGCTATCTTTCAAAGTGACTTTACCATTTTACATTCTACTAGCAATGTATGAGGGTTCCTGCTGCTGTCATCCCTGTCAGAATTTGCTGTCGTCATTGCTCCAGATTTTAACCATTAATTAGGTGTGTAGTGATATCTCACTGTTGTTTTAATTTGTATTCCCCTGATGACATAAGACATAAAACATCTTTTCATACGCTTTTTACATATCTATATATCTTTGGTGAAGTGTCTCTTAAGATCTTTGGCCTATATTTTAAATGAATTGTTTTCTTATAGTTGAGTTATAGTAGTTCTTTGTATGTTTTGAAAGCAGTCCTTTATTACATGTGTCTTTTGCAAATATTTTTTCCCCAGTCTGTGGCTTCCCTTGACATTATCTTTTGCAGGGCAGCAGCTTTTAATTTTAATGAAATCTAGCTCATTTATCATTTCTTTTATGGATTATGAATTTGGCGTTGTATCTAAAAAGTCACCATACCCAAGATCATCCTGGTTTTCTCCTATGTTATCCTCTAGGAGTTTTACAATTTTGTATTTTACATTTAGAACTACAATCCATTTTGACTTAATTTTGTGAAGAGTGTAAGATCTGCGTCCAGAATTGTTAATTTTTTTTGGTATTTGGATGGTGTTCCAGCATTATTTGTTGAAGAAACTATTTTTGCTCTATCATATTGCCCTTGCTCCTTTGTGAAAGATCATTTGGCTATAATTCTAGGAGTCTGTTTCTGGGCTCTTTATTCTATTGATCTTTCTATTCTTTCACCAATACTGTAAGTCTTGATTATAGTAGCTTTAGTGTAAGTCTGGAAGTCAGGTGGTATCAGTCCTGCAATGGTGTTTTTCTTCTTTCAATACTGTGAGTTTTTTTTTTTTTTTTGGCTTTTTTTTTTTT